>CM070634.1:62941618-63141618 GCA_036346255.1 Ampelocalamus luodianensis
TTTTCAAAATTTATTTGGGGAATATATCATCCCAGTAGCATCCCTGCAAAATTCCATAATTTTACAAATTTATTTGCTATTTTTAAAGTCCTGGTCAAACTTTTGAAGGTTTGAAATGAGTTGGTCAACCTTGTCAGCTTAACCCAGCCGCTGGGCACTGTAGCGACCGAGCCATATGGGTTTAGGTCCAAACTATGAAATCGGACCGCACCCGACACGTTCAGGCGTGCGCCCAAACTCCCAGCGAACGCAAGCCGTTGATCTCCTCGTGAACGGTCAAAGATTGCAGAGCTGTGCGAGTCCTCCACACACGCGATGCAATTCTCCACCATTGGATCGCAATCCAACGGCATCTGGCCTTGATTCAAGATCCTATCATGCCTCTAATCCTCAGTCGTTAGATCCTAATGAACGGGCCGGATTCATTGGGCCATTCGGGTCATCCCGTAGAGCCATTCCATCTTGGCCGTTGGATTTTCAATAAGCGGGCCAGATCTAGTGGGCTGTTCGGGTCACCCGAACGCACCACTCAACCTGCACCTTTGGATCCTGATCGGACGGACCGCATCCATTGGGCCGTTCGGGTCACCCGGACTCCTCTTCACTCTCCGCCGTTGATTTTAGATCCAACCGCGCCGCCCTTTTCGTGTTTGAAATCAAAGGTGCGCATTTATTTTTGGCCATTGGATTTCAATCCAATGGTATCTCTTCAGCCGTGTGCGCATAGGGTCAGATCCTCATCTGACCGTGGGATTTGAATCCCACGATGCTCCTTCTTTCTTGTGGGATTACAACTGGATCTTGGTATGGTCGTTAGATTAGAATCGTGCGGCCCATATTGAAAGATACCGGTTGATTGTTATTTGTCCATATTATCGCCGCCGTCCATTTCCAATCAAACGACTGCCAATCTTTTGAGCTTACGGTGAGCTGTATTGTCGTATTTTGATGCAGCTGATAGTGGGACCCACACGTCAGTGGAGCGATTTTCTTCTTCCTCGCGACTGTGTATCATCGCCGACTTCGTTGCCGGAGAGGTGGTGTTTCGCCGCGATTTTGGCAAATCTTTCCTTGACACCTGGCCCTAAATTGCCACCGCATCCACTCTAGAACCCTCTTGGTTTCTCTGGAGGTTCAAACCCTATATAAACCCTAGCTTTTGAGCTTATCCACCATTGTTGACCGAGAGCACTCTCCTTATTCCTTTCCTTCCCAGTGAAGTTTTCTTGCTCTCACTCCTTGTTCATCCTTAACCATGCCTAATCTCCATTTTAATGTGAATTTCGGGCATCTTTTGTAGGTTGAACAAGTGGTTTGCTCTCTGTTGAACCGAGACGGGTAGAGCATCACTTTGGTGATTTCTTGCTCCGGTGAGTTCTTCCGGATTTCATCCATGTCATCTCATGCCTTATGCTTAAGTAGAGCATAAGCTTTCCATTAATTCCATTCTTGGTCAAACAGGTGAAGTGATTGGACCTTTTCCTGTTTTTGGTCAAAATCCACTTCTTCTTCTTCAACTCCGATGGGTAGGTATTGATTTTGTTCTTTCCTGCTTTGAGCATCCTAAGGACATCAATAACTTACCTAGATCACTCACACGTTAATTATGTACTTAGTTTAACCTAGCACCAAAAATGTTCTTTTTATAACCCTTCGGTCTTTCATATCGTTTCCAAGATTTTGAGCTTTCCTGTTTAATCTCCAAGTTCAGATAGTCTCCTACTTAACCCTAGCATCATAAGCAATAATCTTTTGCTTAGTATATTGTGAGACCCCGGTTTATTAAGCTTGTAATACTTAACCTTCCACTGGCTCTAGTATCACAAACAGAATAACCCGTGCCTCGATGAACATGTGCTTCCCAGAAAATGCAGCACACATACATCATACCAAAGCATGCATCAATTCCATATAACTTAATGTAACAAGTCTACCAAAAGACATACATAATATAAGTTATTACAGAACAGTCGACCGGCCAAATGACATGAGTATTAAGAAGTAACAGCGGAAGCAAAAGATGCCATAAGATGGCTTAAACCAAAAGACGACCGGTTAGCCACATAACACCACAGGGCAATCGACCGGGCCGCCAAGCTAATCGCCCCACACACTGCCAGAGCACAACTCACAAAAGTGAGGCCCATCAGGCTCACCTTCTTCCTCTGCACACAACAAGCAATGCAGGTGAGTACAATAATGTACTCACAAGACTTACGAGTAACAAACCTATACATAGCTACATGAAAGCTGTATCAAAGGAAGGTTGGTTATATGGTTATTTGGACGCATAAAGCAAGTTTCATTTGCAATAATGTAAATAGATTGAAAGCAGTTTGTCAATTCAGTTTTTAAGCATTTAAAATAACAACGAGTAGCAATAAGTATCAAGTAACCACCTAGAAGTGACTAACCCAATAGCCACCACAAATAGCATGAATCCCTGATTCATACCACCCATCAAGTTTTAATTTAAAATGTTGTAGTCTAACTCTTGAAAAGCTTACCCAAGCGTGACCACAACCTAGGACGAGGCTATTCGAATAGTTTTAAACCCTGCAGGGGTGTACCAATGTACCCACACTTCAGACCGCCTTTAAGCCATATGATTTAGCACACTTCCAAAGGTATGCCGGCCCGGCTAAGTCCTACGAGACATTTCCAATATTGTGTATCAACTACGAGCCGCTCGTATGGATAGAAACCCACACGCTTACATTGTAAAGCCAAAAAGACAACTACCCCTCGGGGTAAAGCTCTTTGGACAACTACAATGCTCCTACACACAACCATCTCATTTTACCACAACACAACACACACACGCCCTCCTGCGACTCGTAGCCAACACACGCCAAAGTACTAAGTCAAGAGAGGTCCCATTCCCTCTAGTGTGGTTAGCATGCACAAAATGCCTGGATATTACGTACTCACAAGATGTTTGGTCCTTAATTGACTCGGGCACCGTTCCAATCACACCCAAAAGATCACACCATCTTACCATTGTGCCCAAGTCCAAATTATTTTTATTTTTAGTTTTAGTTTTGTAATTTAGACTTAGCACAAGGCTGAAATATATAGACCATAATAAGTTTGTGTGATCAAGGTTATCGACAAGTCGATAGCCGTCCATTTCTACCGATAGCTAAGCATGTCTAAGTACAAACTCGAAAACTACTAAGTGACAAGGATTCATCCAGCGAACCCAAAATCACAGCAAGATAAACCTAGGCTCAGTAGTAGAGGATTAGTATTTGCCTACTAATAATGCATCTACTAGGTCAACTATCGACAATAGTTAAAACAACATAGCAATGCATACATAGAATTTGCAAACAATATATTAGAATTTGAAAATAGTAGGAGCAACATGATCAAATGATGCTACATCTGCTTGCCTTGCTGGAGTGCAGGATCTGATGGCTGTGGCTCAGATTCAATATTGATATTATCTTCGAAACCTAACGTGAAAAGGTGATAAACCAATAAGAACGAAGAACACCAAATAACTCCAATAGCAAAAGACATTCAATCCTAATGAAATTTATACAGCAGCTAGGGATGATTTTAGACAATTTTAGGAACAAGAATCATGCAATTTGGATTTAGTATGCAAAAGTTATAGCCAAAATATACTCTCTCAGCCTTTAAAATCAACCTAATTAATTACTGGTATTGTTCATGGCAAAAATTTCTAGAATGATCTAAGGTCTGAATTTTTTATGACAGGAAGGTTGTGACATCCTGATGACAGCAAAGTTGAGTTTACTAAATTTGGAGTTATAATGATTTACTTATGATTTTTCTAAGTTGTAGATCTAATGCAAGTCACTTTACAAAAGTATGACCATACTCAAAACCTATTTTATAGTAAAGTATACTAACAGAAGAATTTAACAGACTTGATTTTGCACAAATTGGAATTATACAGAAAAAGATATGCATTTTACAAGTTTTAATTCTATTTCTGGAATAATTAAAATTGGCAGAAATCAAGTTATTCGGGTTACATAATTTTCTGATACAGAAATATGCCTAGATGCATTTTTAGATTAAACTTTAGTGAGAAAAGAATTTATTACAGTTGGAATCACCTAAAAAGGAGTTAACAAGAATTAGTTATGAGTTTTTAAAGTTTAACTACAATTTTTAGTTGATAAATAAATCCTTACATAAACAAAATCAAATTTAACAGGAATAAAACGACGTGGACGCTCGTGGGCCTTCGATCTAAAATCCTACGGCCCACGCGCGCTGGGAACAGCGCACGCGCGCGATCCCAAAAAGAAGCCCACCGTTGGATCAAGATCCAACAGCTCACGAGGGGGAATACATTCGGACGGTGCGGTTGCCTCGACCATCCACAGCCGCAGATCTAAAGATGGACGACACGGAGCGCATCTCCCTTCGAAGAGTCCGATTGCACTCACGATCTCAGCCGCAGATCGTGAGATGGACGATCCAGAATGATATGGGAATCGGAGGGTCCGAATGTTCTCAAGATATGGGCCGTAGATCACGAGATCGACGGTCCAAAATCAACAAAGAGCAACGCACGGGGCTTAAGTGCGTGAGGAGGATTTTAATGAGTGGGCCCACAAGTCAGTGAGACATGAGGCAAAATCGGACATGTAATGTTAAGACAGTGATTAACGACAATCATAATCATTAATGATGTCCTAACGGTGTTGATTTAAGCCGACGGGGTTTTTAAAGAGGCTGGACCCACTGGTCAGTGGCACAATGGGCCCGATTAAGACATAATTAATACTTCCCAATGATTAACAATCACCAGATCATTAAATGTGTCCTAATGACGACCGAAAACAGGCGATTACGACCGACAACACCCGAGTGGATTCCCCGGCTCATCACCTGTGACTCCGGCCGTGGCGGCGCAACCTAAGGACTAAAATGGGTTCGCAATAGCCTTGCGGTCCCGATGGTGGCAACCTCGCCGGCGGCGAAGGTCTAGAACGCTGGCTAGCCGGAGAATAGTGACGGTGACCATCTCGGCTAAAAGCGAAAATACAAGAAAAGCTCTGCAGTAGTCCAAAGAAGTGTGTGCCAAGCATCTCAGGACTAATATGAAGCTACCTTGGTCAAGAAGAGCTTCTAACGATGGCCGAAGCAGCTTGACAGAGAAGGAGCTCGCCAGAGTTGAAGAAGATGACACAAAAACGATCACCTGAGCAAAATGAACACCATCGATTGGTCATAATGGCTTCAACAAAGCTCAAAGAAGGTTCGTGAGCAAATAATTGCAAAAAGAACCACTTACCGGAGCTGAGGAAGAAAGGGGATGGTTTCGGCCGAATTTGAACAAACCCCAAATTTGTCAAATCCTTTGAATGAAACCCAAAATTAAGTGAGGGAAAATGATTAGGACCATAAGGAGTAGAAAAGAGTACAAGAATATTTGAAGACGAACCACTGGAGCTTCATGATCCTCAATGGAGCTCCACAGGTCAACAATGGCGATTTGGTGTTTTTGATGTATTAAGATCCAAAAATGAAAAAGGAGCTAAGGATGGTGTAAAGGAACACCAGGAAGAGTTTTGGGACCTTATATAGCCAAGGATTAGGGTTTGGAAAAAAGGAGCCTCTCGGGTGAGCTAAGTCTAGGACATAGATAAGGACCGAAAAGCAAAATGATGGAGACGTAGGAGTAGGGCATGTCTCTCGGCCGAAAGCACCTACAAGCACTTAATGCGACTCAGGAGACGTTGCGGAGGAACAAGATGTGTGGCGCCATGCCTCTCTCTGTTCACGCACGACGGAGGTTGAAGATGACCGAGAAAACGCCGAGCGATTTTGGACCCTTGGATTTTGATCGGGTGGCTGATATCGCGCCACGCCTCTGAGGTTAAAACACAACAGAGGAAATTGTGAGCGTTGGATTTTAATCCAACGGCTCAGATTGAATGAAACAATCGGAGGTTTAAAACAACAGAGGAGATCGCGAGCCCTTGGATCAAAAATGGATGGCCACGATTAAATAAGTCCTCCAGACAGTCCGAATGCTCTCAGAAAATCTGGACGGTTGGATTGAGATCCAACGTTTCGAATTGACTAGAACATCCGCACGGTCAGAATGTTTACGCGAACATGGGCCGAGCGATTAGGATCCAACGGTTGAGATTGGACGCGCGCTTTTAAAAGAGGCTCGGTGCAGTTAGTTGACTGGACCAAGACGAGTGGCTCGAGCCTGAGTCTGACTCGAACCCAACGCATAGTGGAATTAGGTTTTGAGTTTTAAACTGAGCTGGAACTTTGGGGATTTATTTGAGATAGCAAAACATCTCCAAAAATTCTGAAATTTTTATTGGAGCTTGCTAACTCAGATATTAAACTTGTGTAAAATTGTCAGAGGTTTTTATGCAGCGCATGATTCTCCAAAAATTATGCAAGGCTCTGGTTTAAGGTTTGACTGCCCTCTAAAAATACTCAAACAATTTCTAAAAATTGTGAAATTTTTCAGAGAGGTCACATACCATCCCAGGAACTTAAGAAAAATATTTCCAAAGGATGATCACAATATTTGAGATGAATGTTTAGGGAAGACAAGGTTTTGGATCAAAAGACTTGTGACTTTGTATTTCCATAATTCTTGTACAGGAATTGTTGAGAACATACAGGAAATACAAGATGTAAGAAAAAGTTTTAATGTAATACCCCAAGTCTATTTAAGTGAAAAGGAAGAATTAGAGAGAAGAACCAACTAGAAAAAAAATAGAGTTAACAGAGGATTAGAGGGGGTTTCTGCAATTATTCGACAACCTGGGCCTCAGGCTTTGGCCCAGGAGGCCCAGGAGGGGCCGGCCACCAACAAAAAGAAGGGGGAAACCCTAGGGTGGTACTGTAGCACGGCATGCTACAGTAGCCGCCACTGCTACAGTACCCCCGTGAACAGTACCACCCCCGCCTCCTTGCGTTGTCTCCTTCGGGTGCTGCCGACCAAGAAAAAGAAGAAGAAGAAGAAGAAGAAGAGGAAGGGGAAGAGGGAGAGGATCTTCTTCGTAGGGGTGGTTTATCATCTCCCTGCGATTCTTCAAGGGTAACCTCAATTCCCCTTTGATCCGATGCGTTTTTGGATAGTTAATAATGTCGGTATTTCTGTCTCCTCAGGACAGATCGTGTTAGACAAACGTTTTGATGTAGTTAAGTTTGGATTCAGTCTTGGGCTTCTCCTAGAGAATTGTAGAGGACGTCAATAGCTTTCAATGAAGTGCTAGATCGTATTTTTTGGACCCCTGTAGCAAAAGTTATGAATTTATTAGTGCGACTGTCCTGCAAATCTGTCAGCGTTTGGACAGTCTGTCGAAATCCGGTTAAAACCATAAGTTACAGAGGGAATTAGAGGATCTCAGTATAACGAAAGTTGTAGATAATTGTCGTAGCTTTCAGGGAAGCACAAGAACGCAAAATTTGGATAAATGAGCTGAAAGTTATGATTGTTTTAGTGTTCTGTCCAGAGGGCATGACGTGAAATCGATGTTTTGTTAACTAGGTTAAAAAGAATTTTAGATGGCCGAATCAGGGAGTCTCACCAACTAGGTTTAGTTGGGGAATTTGATAACCTTTCAATGAAGTCTAAGAACACCCAATTTAGACCCCTATACAGAAAGATATGAATTTTAGAACTTGACTGATTACAGAAGGCACAAATCAGCATTTAGGAAATTGGAGTCGGGATCGCGTTGTAAGCTAAGGCTAGTTTGTGTTTGCTTTTGTAATTTTTGTGGTTCATTACTGTGGTCTTAGCTTATGATCTTAATGTATTAGGTGGGGATTGGTACGGAGGCAGCACCGTCACGCCTCCATTCTCACACGGTTAAGGCAAGTGCATTGTTTGTTATATGGGTGTGATTGATTGGCTATGTTTGTGTGCTTTTGATATATGATTGCATAGCAAGATGGCTTACTTGATGATTGTTTAAGTATGATGATTGCTCAAATTATGCTTATGCTTTATTGTGGTACAATGTTGTTGTCTTTTGGTAAGATTGATGATGAATAAGAGATAAGCATATGCATATTGAGAACATGTTGAGGCTTGGTCACGCGGTGACCAAGCATGTTTCCTTGAGATCCCGTCATGAATGTGACGGGCCGAGATCCCCACACTCGTGGAGTGTGGGTTGAGGTCCCCATTACTTGTGGAGTAATGGGCAATTGGTCCCCGTGCGCGCGCGCGCACATGAGCATGGGTATCTTGGCGACGGTTGCATACTGCATGACGGTGTAATGCACACGAAAGATAAAGAGAAAGGTTCCTTGAGCATTGCATATGCATATGAGATGTTTTAATGATGCGTTTCGATTATGGATGCTAATGTTATAACCTTTGTGGTATGCCTTTATTTTGTACTTGCTGAGTCAGGCTCACTCTTGCTTTCATTATTGTTTTAGGTACCCAATTCAAGAACGGCATGCATGGGAGAAAGTAGACTTGATTTGGATTCACTCACGCCACTCATCTTTAAAGTTGATTAAGTTTTAGTCGTACCTCAATAATTTAGCAAACCGCTTAGGAGTTGATTATGATTATGATTATGCCTCATGCAATGGATTAAGTGTAATAATGATGAGTAGTGTAATTAAGACTCCTTTGGATATGCTAGTTGGTTAGTATGTTTTGAACGCGTATTGATGATTCTGGATGTTGGATTAATTGTTTATGATTTACCTAAATGTTGGAACCTCCATGTTGTTAACATGTTAAAGGAGGTTATGTCGAAATTTGGTAGTTTGAACTTGGTTTTGAAGTTTTTAATATTAGTTGAGTAGCATTCCAGGCTCACGCTGGGCTGGGGTGTTACAGTTGGTATCAGAGCGGGCTGTAGGTCCGTGGTGAACAGATTAACGACTTAGGTAACTTAGCTTGTTAAAAAATTGTTAATTGTTAATTAGCGAAAACTGACACATTGGTGCATGATAGGATGGGGTGGGTCAAGCATTGCATTTACGCTCGTTATCTTTGTATTGATGATTCCTGTTATAAGATGATCTTACATACCTATAATATGATTATATGATTATTATGAGTGAGGGTAGCCCTTGTTGAGAGGATTGAGGTCATGGTTGTGGCCCTGGGCTTTACCAGGTTACACCATTGTTCGTGGTAAGAGAGAAGGAAAGAGGTTACCTCAGATATTTTAGTACCGACGTGATAGTGAGTATTTTAGAGAAGTTGTTCCCTTCTTTGAATTTGAATTTGGTCAACTCTTGTTCAGTTGTGGTCGATGAATTTCTTTGGGTTAGTAGTTCATTGCAGTTGGTGGGTTTCTTTGAGAATGATTGATGTGTTTTTATTGGCTTAATTTGTCCCGTTAAGCAATCATTGTTTTTCCAACCGATGAGTTATTCTTGCGGCTGGTGGACTCGGTTGATTGTCAAGGTTGACCTTTATATTGGAGTTTTGCCTCTCATTGGAAAGCATGATCCATTTATTTCACTTGATGTTTTGGCTAATGAAAGTTTCCTTTTGCAAGTCTTGTAGTACTTGGAAGTTTTGATTCAATTTATCTCTTTTGGGTATCTTGAGTGTAGAAGTTGAAAAGTTCTTTTATGAAAGAAAGCGCCAAACCCTGTAGCGATGTCGACTCGTGGTCAAGTGAGAGGTTATAATTAGAGAAATTAGTGAATATGATATGAGTGATCAAGTTGGGTCCGTAGTGTAGTGTATAATCGATCCTAACTAAGATCCTTGGAAGGAAAGTTGATTAATTTGATGATGTCATGTATTAGTTCTTGTTGAACTGTGATTAAGTGTATGGCTACACCTAATTGGAATCAATAGAGTTATTAACAACTATGGAACATTAACGGAGTGGTTGACCCCTAGAGCTGTTTAGTTTGCTAAACTTGTTAGATTATTTGATCTCAATGGTTTAATCTAATTGTGCGGGAAGAGAAATATAAGATGTGTTCGACTGTCGTCTTGGTAGATATTAATATAGAAACTTTCTTTAATTGGATATTTGATGATCTTATTTATGCTCGTGGGAGTACAAATAGATACAGACCATCAATTCGTCCATGATTGAATAATCATCAAAAGTTTATGATAACCTCTAGATTGGAATTAGTGTGTACTAAATAAGTGTGAGCCTTTCGAATAGGTGAAGGGTTGAAATTTGAAAGTAATTTATTCACGAGTGTTTCACGAGGATGTATTGTGGCTGCATGTCCTTGTTATAAGAGGTCTTGCCCCGATAGTGCAGTTGGGGTATTAGATATACTCTAGAACAGGTTGATATTGCAATCTTTTGAGATAACAAAAATGTTATGAAATAATATCTTGTGTTTCTTTTGGAAAGGTTTACAATGGGATTTAATAGATGACATGTGTTTGCTTGATGGTGAAATTGTCGGATAATAGTATGTCTTTGATGAAAAGGTTTTGGTGTAACCTTGTAAATTGTGTAGTAGGTTCCTTCAAAAATATGGTGGTTGTTATAGTGAGGGTGTAAGAATTTGGTGTACTCTCATTTGAGGATGAGAGGATAAAGTAAAATGTAACAGTTTGGTCATCTTTTGGGGACTTTATAAAGGAAGAGTTGATGATAACGAACCTTATTAAGAGTGAATTATTCTTGATGTTAGTAATAAGGTCTACAAGGGATTGTGACGCGTTGGAATGGTGATGATTCTTCTAGAGAGAAAGTAAGTTGATTGTTTTAATAACGGTTAAATGAAATGTTTGGAGTTTTGTATTCGTGATCTTTGGGGGCTCATGATTTATGTAGTAGATAAAATTAGTTGAGAAACGTGACATATGAAAAGGTTCCGTTTGGTTCCGAAGTGATGAATGTGATTTGGTATCAAAGGCATCTCTTGTTTGGTTTGGCAAGTAATGTTGTAATCAAAGAGATTGCTTTATTTGTTGACAGAAAATGAGTACCATAAGTATTTGAGGTTGGAGATAAGAATTGTAATCTGCAACTTTTCTGTCATTGCCGCTTAAGTGTTTCTTGAGTTTCAAAAGTAATATTTTATTGTGATTTATTAATGTTTGAAACTCCTTCTTGTGGAGCATGTGCCCTCAACGTGGTCTCGTCCTTTGTTTTTGAGATCAATGCTATTTGACTATTTCTCTTTGTCTCGTGCTCACTATGAGGAGTAGTGTTTTCTCGTATGTTAAAACTTGTATTTGTTTGCACTTTCCTATTGGGAAAAGATTAACCGACAGGTTGCAAGGTCTTTTAGAGTGTAATGTGGCGATTGGTTGGTGGTCAAGTAAATGATCGCGATCAAATACGGGGCCAAGCTATTTGAAGAGCAAGATAAAGTGAATTGGTTTCGATTTACAACACCGGAGATAATTCTATTTAAATGGAAAGTTTGTCGATGAGATAAAAGTGATTAGTGTTACAACTAGTGGAACCTATGGCGAATTATGATCCAAGAACCTTTGTTCATTTGGAATATTGAGATTATCGAATTATGGACTCTTGATAAACATGTTAGAGTATCGCAATTGGATACTTAGTATGATTGTGCAGAAAAGTTGTGGTGGTGAAGTTTAATGAAAGTAGCGGTGTGAAGAAACCTAAGCGTCGTGCTAATTAATGGGATAGCAGGAACTGTTGAGCTAATGTCAAGTATGACCCGGCCTCAATGAGTAACCCTATGGGAGTTAAATTAATTCTAAGATATCTTGGTCAAAGAATATATTCATATATTAACGTTGGTGATTGAGTATGTTTGAATCCTGGTCAATTAGTTAAGGTTTTGCGAACGAGTATATTGTGGTTGTGCGACTGAATTGGATTGGTGTGGATTAGAGAACGTCTAAGATTGGTGAAATAAATCGCCTTGGGGCGGTTATTTGATTAGTGAGGAATCTTGATATTAATGACTGAGGTTATAGTTAAGCGGTGTGAAATTTTAGTAAACGAATTTGAGGATTTTTCATCGATTACACCAGAGATTCATGGTAGGAGACTTGAAGGTTGATTTTGGGCTTTGTATTTTATGCTAGGATCTTGGAGACTCAATATTATGTGTAGAGGTAGATGAACAGGAGCAAATTTTGAATAATGTGTTGATCTTTGATAGAATACTTTGGGTAAAGTAAAAGAGTGTGTGTGGTGAGAATTTGAAGTTGATTATCTTTAATGAGAATGAGATGATGGGGTTGTGGGTGAAAAATCTTTATTGAGGTGTTTGCAACCTTTTGTCAAGAAAATTCCATTGGAATAGAAGTGGACTAGAGAATCCTTTTGTGGATTAATAGAGTCCTCTAAATAAGTATGGTTGTCTTTTTGGTTTGAGGATCATTTTGGGATTGCCGGTTAAGAGGAAGGAGTTAGTGTGATAGTTCTGGACACCCATGATTCGGAAAAGGGTTTGTTTCTTAAAAGAACATCTGAGAAAAGATTGTTCTCTCGAGTAGAGAAGTGCTCTAGTGGTTCTTGGTTGAGTTGGGTTTTATGACGGAGAACATGTACAATTTGAGTTGCCTCTTTGTTGGCAAGGTGGTTCTTTCGGTTCGGGAAAAAAATATAGTGTTTGATTTGGGCATTTGAGTGAATTCTCTTTTGGCTTATGTGGTGCTCAATTGCAAACTTCCGAGTTGGAAGGATTGAAGGTTTTGTGAAGAATCTCGATTTTGGATTTGAGTGTTTTGGAGGAAAGTTGGAATTACATTATGAAACCTCTGTTTTCATTGAATCTAATTATTAAAACTTGACTAAAATAAGTTTTGTTGCGTGTCCCGCTTAATGGAGGATCTACTTGTTATGATGAAGAGGTCGATCGGGCGATGGAACAAGAGTTTCATATGTTTACGTGCAATTTTTGTGGTTTGGATCCAAGAGATAGATAGCCTAAAGTATATTTGGTTGTTCGGAAGATGTGGGCATATTGGAAGATGGCAAATTGCTAGAACTATCTCGAGTCCCGAGCGGGAATATAACGTTTTGTATGACTGGCGCTCAGAGGAGTCTTGAGGTATTTGGAGTGTGAGGTTTCATAAGATCATTAACCCGAGTAATGTCGCATCTTCAAGTCCTATCCGTTAAGTGGTTCTCGTCGGTCGTAAGTGTAATGAGGCGTATCGCGGTTGCATCAAAGTGCGGTGGTCCCATATGTCCGAGAGGAAAATGACTTGAAGCTAGAGGTCTCGCATGTGCGAGCCTTATGCGCAGTCGTTCACGCGTGTATGTGTTAACGCTTGTTAAGTTCGGGCCGGTGCTTATTCAAGTGGATCGGTGAGAAGAATTCGGGTCGAATTCGTTTAAGGGGGTAGAATGTAATACCCCAAGTCTATTTAAGTGAAAAGGAAGAATTAGAGAGAAGAACCAACTAGAAAAAATAGAGTTAACAGAGGATTAGAGGGGTTTCGCAATTATTCGACAACCTGGCCTCGTGCTTTGGCCCAGAGGCCCAGGAGGGCCGCCACCAACAAAAGAAGGGGGAAACCTAGGGTGGTACTGTAGCACGGCATGCTACAGTAGCCGCCACTGCTCTGATGCCCCACGAACAGTACCACCCCGCCTCCTTGCGTTGTCTCCTTCGGGTGCTGCCGACCAAGAAAAAGAAGAAGAAGAAGAAGAAGAAGAGGAAGGGGAAGAGGGAGAGGATCTTCTTCGTAGGGGTGGTTTATCATCTCCCTGTGATTCTTCAAGGGTAACCTCAATTCCCCTTTGATCCGATGCGTTTTTGGATAGTTAATCAATGTCGGTATTTCTGTCTCCTCAGGACAGATCGTGTTAGACAAACGTTTTGATGTAGTTAAGTTTGGATTCAGTCTTGGGCTTCTCCTAGAGAATTGTAGAGGACGTCAATAGCTTTCAATGAAGTGCTAGATCGTATTTTTGGACCCTGTAGCAAAAGTTATGAATTTATTAGTGCGACTGTCCTGCAAATCTGTCAGCGTTTGGACAGTCTGTCGAAATCCGGTTAAAACCATAAGTTACAGAGGGAATTAGAGGATCTCAGTATAACGAAAGTTGTAGATAATTGTCGTAGCTTTCAGGGAAGCACAAGAACGCAAAATTTGGATAAATGAGCTGAATGTTATGATTGTTTTAGTGTTCTGTCCAGAGGGCATGACGTGAAATCGATGTTTTGTTAACTAGGTTAAAAAGAATTTTAGATGGCCGAATCAGGGAGTCTCACCAACTAGGTTTAGTTGGGGAATTTGATAACCTTTCAATGAAGTCTAAGAACACCCAATTTAGACCCCTATACAGAAAGATATGAATTTTAGAACTTGACTGATTACAGAAGGCACAAATCAGCATTTAGGAAATTGGAGT
Organism: Ampelocalamus luodianensis; assembly: GCA_036346255.1. NCBI lineage: Eukaryota > Viridiplantae > Streptophyta > Magnoliopsida > Poales > Poaceae > Ampelocalamus > Ampelocalamus luodianensis. The sequence goes on from CM070634.1 coordinate 62,955,883, forward strand.
CGGGATCGCGTTGTAAGCTAAGGCTAGTTTGTGTTTGCTTTTGTAATTTTTGTGGTTCATTACTGTGGTCTTAGCTTATGATCTTAATGTATTAGGTGGGGATTGGTACGGAGGCAGCACCGTCACGCCTCCATTCTCACACGGTTAAGGCAAGTGCATTGTTTGTTATATGGGTGTGATTGATTGGCTATGTTTGTGTGCTTTTGATATATGATTGCATAGCAAGATGGCTTACTTGATGATTGTTTAAGTATGATGATTGCTCAAATTATGCTTATGCTTTATTGTGGTACAATGTTGTTGTCTTTTGGTAAGATTGATGATGAATAAGAGATAAGCATATGCATATTGAGAACATGTTGAGGCTTGGTCACGCGGTGACCAAGCATGTTTCCTTGAGATCCCGTCATGAATGTGACGGGTCGAGATCCCCACACTCGTGGAGTGTGGGCTTGAGGTCCCCATTACTTGTGGAGTAATGGGCAATTGGTCCCGTGCGTGCGCGCGCACAGCATGGGTATCTTGGCGGCGGTTGCATACTCTGCATTACACGTGTAATGCACACAGAAAGATAAAGAGAAAGGTTCCTTGAGCATTGCATATGCATATGAGATGTTTTAATGATGCGTTTCGATTATGGATGCTAATGTTATAACCTTTGTGGTATGCCTTTATTTTGTACTTGTTGAGTCTGTGGGCTCACTCTTGCTTTCATTATTGTTTTAGGTACCCAATTCAAGAACGGCATGCATGGGAGAAAGTAGACTTGATTTGGATTCACTCACTGCCACTCATCTTTAAAGTTGATTAAGTTTTAGTCGTACCTCAATAATTTAGCAAACTGCTTAGGAGTTGATTATGATTATGATTATGCCTCATGCAATGGATTAAGTGTAATAATGATGAGTAGTGTAATTAAGACTCCTTTGGATATGCTAGTTGGTTAGTATGTTTTGAACGCGTATTGATGATTCTGGATGTTGGATTAATTGTTTATGATTTACCTAAATGTTGGAACCTCCATGTTGTTAACATGTTAAAGGAGGTTATGTCGAAATTTGGTAGTTTGAACTTGGTTTTGAAGTTTTTAATATTAGTTGAGTAGCATTCCAGGCTCACGCTGGGCTGGGGTGTTACATTTAATTTCTACTCATTTTCTTACATTTGAAACACAAGTCCAAAATTAGCATGTTACATATATTTCAAATCAGATGGACCTCTACCGGGACTGTCGGTTGAACCGACAAAAGCAATAACTTTGTTCCTCCCAGTTGATCTTTGAAGGTTAGTGTTAGCAAGAGTTGGTCTAGTGTATTGTCTACTCTGTAGATCAGCTTTAACGCTAATTTGAAATCTTTGTTTCGTGAATCTTCAAATCCACCGAAATCTGCAAGTTGTGCCTGTGCTGTTTTTGCTGTTGGTCCAACCGACAAAAAGGCAGCATATTCTTCCTTTCTTAATTCTTGTCACTTAGTGATTAAATGATAAGTTAGGTTCCTGTATTAGTTAGGAATACTCTCAGCTTAAGTAAAGAATTTTATTTGTGCATGTATAGCTCAAACCACCATTCTTTTATGTCTGTCCCATTTTGATTTTCCAAAATCAAACTATAGATCCAGATTAAACCTCAATTTTGATAATTAGTCTTAACTGATATTAAGTGATAAGTTAAACTTTTAGTTTTACTTATTTAGCTATAACCTAAACAGAAATGTTATTTGTTCATAATATAATTAAGTAGCAAGCTTTGTTTTTGAAATCTGTCTATTTTCAGTGTTTCCCAAATTCTGAAACTGTAGCTCTAAACTTAACCTTAACTCTTGACCATTAGTGTCTACAACAATAAATATGGATTATTATCCTTATTAAGTTAGATGTAGCTTAAGCATGTTGTTAGGTATGCATTAAGACATTGATCATGCATTCTCTTTTTATATTTTGTTCTCTGTCGATTCTTGTTGTTCATTGGATTTTTGTATTTTAGATTCTGGTTCTTCTGAAGTGGTTAAATCTTTTGTTGGGCAACAAGAACCTGAACAAAAGGTGTATTATTACCGAGCAAGCATCCTCTCTACACCATGTTGATCCCAAATTTTTGTACTGTAGGTCTCCAAAACACAGTGATAACTGTTGCATGCTAATTTACTAAAAAGTAATTGTCATATGTTAGTAGCTAGTTATAACCTAACATTTGTGGCTTACCTTAAATCTGATCATACACTCAAACTTAGAGTAGTGTTGTATACTACAACACGTAAGTTCAGAAATTGCTTAGCCATGCAGTCTGTAGAACGTTAGTGTTTGACAAGCTTATCTTGTCAGACTTGGGGATAATAAATGAATTTCCATTTCTATTGATCCTTTGTTCAGTCTTTTAAAACCGAAATGAAACCCAACTTGGTTTGACAAACTGATTTTAGATCTGGACAAGTGGATGCTAGTGATGGTGCCTTAATGCACGAGATTTGGGAAGTGTGGTATGTCTGGATGGATTAAGGACTGAACAAATTGACTTGAAGATTCAAGCCCCAACGTACTTCCACACGCGGTGTATGGGCGCTGTTTGGTTAAGTAAAAGGTTTATGCTATTGAGTTGGAAACAGGGGAGTAAGGACATGTGTATTGATCTCATATGGCATAGATGCTTAAGTCTTCGGGCCGTGTCTTATGCCTTGTGAGTTTTTATATCAGTATCAGATGTTCTTAGAAGGGTGAGGACGTATATGCGTTCCATCACATGTACGTACCTTAAGGGGTCCGATTGCGATCTAGTATGTGTAGCGAACACAATCTGTATTTCTTTTGATCGGGTCGGCATTCCCGGCGCAATATGTGTGCCCCGGTTAAGCAGATGCTATCAGTCGTTGTTTCAGCGGGATTAGTTCACACATGGGTTGTCCAACTCAATAGCGTCAACTTGTTGAAAAATACCAAATCTTAGTTTCCCTGGTCGGAATACCAAAGGAAGTGTGTCATCATTCGGAGGCATCCGAAGGCAACGGGTTGACTAAGTCGTGTGGGTAAAGATGTACACCCCTGCAGGGTTAAAACTATTCGAATAGCCGTGTCCACGGTTACACACAATGCTTGAATTGAATTGATCTTTGTATAGATTTTTGGGGCACAACTTCTGGTTGGGTATGGTTTGGTTTGAGGGGTACTCGTGTAATTTTCGTTCTGCTGGTGGTGGCAGCCACTGTGTTGTTAATTATGGTTTATCATTATGCTCTCTTTTAATTACTGTTTTGTGTCCAAATTGGTTTTAAAGCTGCTTTACTAATACCTAGCATGTGTAGGGTAAAGGAGTATTGCTTTATGCAAAAATTGCAACCATACAACCTTCCTGTTGTAACCTTATGCATGTACAAATCCTAATTCTTTGTATAGGTTCTAACAAACACTTTCTTTTTAGTAGTTTGTGTAAGTCTTGCTGAGTACCTTCCATACTCAAGGTGCTATAACGAATGAAGCTGTTTCTAATCTCCACGCAATAGCATGCGGGTGATGGGGCCATTGGTGGTTTTTGTCGTTTAGTTTGGTTCCGCTGTTAAACCTTTTGTTGTGACCAAGTCAGTTATATTGTAGAATGAAACCAAGTTGTATAATCCTCTATTTAATTATGTAAATGTATGCCTTGTATGTGTATGACACAATGTTGTTTAAGGATATATGTGCAATGGTCACTGATCCTGGGAACCATTGTAAGACATATATCCGGGAACCTGAATATTGGATTTGTTACTTGTTAAATTTATACTTCTAGCATGATCTTTAATGAGGGAACCGAACTGTTCCTTAATTAAGAATTATACTACAGTATAATTTTAATTCGGCACATTTCCAATAATCCGGGGTCCTCACAGCGTTGGTATCAGAGCATATGTTGCCTGTAGGTTAGAAATAGCGTGGCCGTTAGCATTAGAGAGTCTTTTGAGAAATTATTTTCAAGTTAGTAAAATAATTTCGAAAAGTTTAAGTATGACATCTTGTATTCCTTACACATCTTAGCCTCTAATTCTTACCTCACTATTCTTTGGACTTGTGCAAAATATTTTCCATTGCTCACCTTTTGTTTCCAAAAATAGACATGTTAGTGTTCACCCAGAAGGGCAATGGCGAAGGGACGAGAAGATGTTGTCGTACTACGATATTAGGATTAAATTAGGGACTATTAATAGATAATATCCACCCTATTTATTTTCTCTATCTTGTAGAAGTTATATTTTGTTGTTTGACCGTTCGCTCTCTTTTGGTTCCAAGTAATTGCACATTACCTACGGGTAGTATGTATAGCAATTATGCCGGAAAACTATGATTTGTTTTATTGAATCTTATGCTGGCCTTTGCTCCTTTGTATCTTCTTTTGGTATTAAATTTTGTTGCATTTCATATCATTTATGCATACTAAGTTTAGCACTTCCCTTATTCTGCCAAAACTATCTTTCGCACTCAATTGGATGTATCCTTAGTCTATCCTCTAACCATCCGTGTGACAATAGGGTGGGAATTTTTTTAAAATACTCTATTTTTTATTATAAATTACAAATTTATTCTTGCGACTTTCTTTTTTTACAGGAAAATACTCATGTCGCCTAATGGTTGGGTGACTGGCTCCAGTCGCCCAACCATTGGGTGATAGGATGCAGTCGCCCGACCGTCGGGCGACTGAATATCTGCCGCCCAACCATTAGGCGGCGACTTCTTTGTCACCGAACCAGGCGACGAGGGCTTTCTGTTGAATTTTTTAAAATAATTTTTTTTAAAAGATAATTACAAAAATATATAGTCGCTATAAAAAATTACAAAAATATGGAACGTATCGCTAGTTGAGCGTCAATGGAGGTACCTCAAACGCCAGTTCAACTGCGCCAGTTCAACTGGCGACAAGTGGTTCAACTTGCGACAGGTGGTTCAACTGGCAACAATATCGGTGTGTATGAATTCGGAGGCGAATCGCAATATCACTTATCTTTCCGTTTACGAATCGTTTGTACCTCAAACGTTCTCGATTAATTCTCCAAAAATTAACCGTAGTACAACAACATGCTACGATGACAAAGTGTTATTGCGAGTCTAACAGATTTGATACCGTTTAAATTTTATGAAAATCAAAAACTGGCTGAGTGGAACATGAAAAATCAAAAATTGGCTAGAGTGGAACATGAATATCTTTTTAAAATATGTCGTGTATTGTTGTACTAAGGTGAATTTTGTAAGTTTTTTTAGGACGATTGCGGTTTTAATGATTCGTACGTACGAAGGCAACTGATATTACAATAAGAACACGACGTTTCATCGAACAGGGGGGTTACATGGCACGCAGGACAACCAACCGAGGATGGTACACGCATGCCTTTAGGAAAATAGAAATACATGGGATATGTGGACGAATAGGGTAGAAATACTGAGTGGAACGGGGCCATTTGCCCTTGCTGGCCAGCTCGGCGTTATACTACTTGCCTTGCGCCTTAGCTCTCGCCGCGATGGCCCTCTTCCACTCCGTCTCGGCCTCCCGTCGCCTGGCATGCTCACAGTCCTGCTCCTCGCGCTGCCTGTCCAGCCTACGTTGCTCTGCCTACTCAGCTTTCACCTCTTTGAGGCGCCTTTCACGGGTCTCGATGTCCTCCCTGGTCCAACTCTTCCGTGTCAGCAACCACCACATGTCGTAGCGGTGGATCTTGTCGTCGATCCACTGGAGAAAGTCGCATAGGGGTGGCGGAGACTGCAATGGGTAAAGATAGTTCGTCACGCCGTTACGGAAGGAAAAAGAGCATTGTACCCGGAGATACGGTTTCATTACCGGCTGCCTGTCGTGTAGTCCACGGCGTAGTTTGGCAGCACCAATAGCGCTGGCCAATGGTCCACTCATCGGTTGATTTGACGCACTTACAGACGTCCTGACACCAACATAGGGGTGGCGCCACCCCTATCGGGGGCCCTTCTAGAGGGCGTTTCGCGGGCATTGGTGGGGGGCCGCGGCTCGACCCAAAATCATTGGGCGTACTACGAGGCAGCTTCCTCACATCCACTAGTTCCGAAAAAGTTTGGTGTGTAAAAGGCTGCTGACTAGCGGCATGATGGCGAGCGACGGTCTCATGGGGAGACACCCAGTCCTTCAAAAGTTTGCGGATTTTCTCCCATTCCTTCTCCTTGTCTATGTTTTCTACTTGGTGGTGCTGCTGTGGACTTGTTGGATGAGTTGCGCTGTATTTATAGCTACAGCGGATGGAGTCGTAGCCGGGCCTCTCGTCGTGGTAAAAGGTGCCTCGTCCGGTCAAATTGTCCTGAAAAGCTACCTCGTCTGGTCATGTTGATGAGGACATGACCCCTATGGATACAACCATATTTGCTATGCTTACTGTTCCAAGTATAAGAGCTCGTACGCTTCACTTAAATTATCAGGTGAGCTTGTTTTTAGGAGTGTCTTTATATTATATGAATTATATGATGCTACCTAATGATGAAATATATATATATGTGCAGCGCCATGTCACTTTTGGTCCAAGAAAAGCAAGCAGTTCGAGCTGGACCCGTTTTGGAATCCAGTTCGGCCTCCAGAATCAGCATGACAACACCAACTTAAAACAGGCATACCTTTCACATACGGAGTCCGTTGGAGGTCCACGAGTACTTGTTTGAAAGCTTATTTGGTCCTCTTTCCAATGGATCTGGCCTCACCTTCAAATTCCTTCTGGACTGATCGCAATCATCAAAAGAAGACATCATATCACTTATTTGGGCCAATCTGGGCCTTGTAATCATACTGAACTTGGCCCATCTGCCGGTGGACCACCTGGGGGTGCTGTTACTGTTCACGTGAACAGTAATCTGTGAGATTAGTCCCACCCCCTTAGTTCTATTAGATGTGTGGCTCCTCATCCCCTATTTAAGGAGGTCGCACCCCCTCTAGTTTTCTTGGATTTTGTTTAGTTAAAAGTTAGCTTCTATGCAACTTCGTGTATTGGCTTGTGTCGACTAGACCAATCATAATACCGCTTCGGAATCCCAAATTATCAAATATTTCATTCATATTCGCAATTTCAGATTGCTTATTTATCTTGTTCTTGCGTGCTTCTTCGGTGTATGCAGGAATCGACCTTCGTGGTCAGGTCAACCGGGTATTCGCGCACGGTTGATAACGACTTGTCGAGCAGTTCAGCGATTGCGTGGTTTCGGGCCTTGCGTGTTCGTAGCCAGGATCGTGAGAGTTGAGCGACGACTACCGAACGTATCATTCTCATCGAAAGATCGGGCCAACAATCGGACCTTCGGGTTCATCAGGTGGTATCAGAGCTACAGTTCTTCGGTGAGAAATCAGTACCCTTAGTAGTAGATTTATTTTTCATATCTAGAGTCCAGAAAATTGCCCTAAAAAATTCGCATCTATCATCCATACCGAACCAATCTGAGCCATTGCAATTTTCTTTTCGGTATTTTTCTTGTTGAATCATTGGTTGCATCGTCGTGTCTAGTTGCTGATTTCTAGTTCTAGTTATTGTCTAGTGTGTCTTTGTCTAGTTGCATCTCGTGTTTCCTTTGCGTCGCTTGATCGTTCGTTTAGGGTCTTAGTTTTTGCATCTAAAACAGAAAATTCGTGGGTTAGAACTCCTCTAATCCGCACCAAAAACTAGAAAATCCTTACTGTTGTTCATCTGAAAAAAAGAGGGTTGCTGTAATCTTTTGGGAGAATTGATATTATTTGCGACTTGCGATAAACCTTAGGGCCGACCAAATATTAGAAGGAAAAAAGAGGCAGCCGCATAGAACAAAAGCCGCGGTAAAAAAAAAAGAGAAAATAAAAGTGCATGAAAATTGGTGGAGACCTTCTACATATAACCAAAAGCTTCCACAAAAAAATTCAGCAAGATTGGCCCACGGGTTTGAAAGATATAGCAGTTTGAAATTTAAACCCGAGACGGATTCGAGTTCGAGTAGAATTCCGTATCCAAAACACCTTCAGTAAAACGGGCATAACTTGTGCATACGGTGTCCGTTTTTGACGTTCTTGTGCTCGTTTTGAAGCTAATGACGAGGCGCATCTTTTCAACCTAAGCCACTAGTCTCTCTCCAGGTGACCCAAAATCGGCCATCTTCGGCCCCGAATTCGCGTCGCAAATTTTCGGTTTCTGTTTTTGCCGTTTATTTCGATCTTCCTTTCGGAATTTGGAGTTCACCTCAACTGCAAAGTTGTAGATCTCGTCGAAACCTTTCAAACAAGAATTTATAAGCCATATAAAACTTTTTTTTCATCATTTGAGACTAGCTATTGTTTCTGCTCAATTTAGAGGGCTTTTTGCGTGTGTCGATATTGCTGTTTTTGTGCTCTACATCATGCGAACAATCTTGTGCCCTTAGAAAAAAGTTTGAGTAGTTGGCTAGCGTCTCTCCTAGCACTTGTTGTGAGGCTTTCCCTTGCTTGCATCAAGTCACATTGATCGTTGCGTGTGCGTACATACACTTCTCTTCATAGGGCTTTGATTAGGCTAGGATCAGCAACATTGGCTAGTACTTTGAACAATCTTTCAACTTGCATTAACTGTTTTGATTATTGCTGATCCTTGCTACCATATTGAAGCCTTCCAAGCTCCACTTCCTACTAACTCAGCAGGTGTCGTTCCTCGCAATCGTTGGGCTGATCGCAAGTGAGAGTATCACGAACCAGCCATCGGTTGTACCACTTCCTTGTTGCATTGGTAAGAACTTGTAAGAACTGGGTATAAGCTTGAGTGTGAGTGACTTGGTTGAGCCTCCAGAACCTAGTAGTTGATAGGGACATATACTTGTGATTTGTTTCCTTGTTTTCTACTAACTATGGCAGATTCACGGAAAGATTGCAAGATATATCCACCTCTTCTTGAATGTTGACGGAGTGCAAGATAGTGAATGAGGAAGATACACACTTGAGGCAAGTTTTTTCACCACGGAGGTATATGATAGTGATAGTATGTCTCATAAAATTAACTTCACGGTACCCTCTTTTCTTTGGGAATTATGATCCGATGCTTATCTCACATGGGAATTAGATGTACAACAATTATTTGCATGCCATGAATTTCTGATCATCTAAAAGTTAGAGTACATTGCAGTGAGTTTTATGATTTTGCATCTATTTGGTGGAGTGAATCTTGTCGTACTAATCGAACATAGTTAGAACATGGAATGATTTGAAGAGAGCAATGAGACCTAGATTTGTACCTTCATATTATTCTCGTGAATTGCTCAATAAAACGCAACGCTTAAGACAAGGTAGTAGTTACGTAGAGGATTATTATCAAGATTTGCAAACCGCTTTGTCTCGTTGTGGTTTAGAAGAAGCGAAGATGCGAAGATAACTAGATTTCTAGGAGGATTAAATCATCAAATTCGGAATAAACTTGTTTATAAACCTCCCACTGTCACTCGTTTGTTTCGTCTTGCTTGCCAAGTTGAAAAAGAAGTACAGGGACGACAATCCAAGACCGTTCGTGCTCTTTCGTCTACTTCCACTACACCTTCACGTGTACATGAAACAAATAAGCGCGCGGTACAAACCTTTGCATCAAGATCATCTTGGTTGCTTCTCCCTCTTTGCATCTACCATGATGGCCCCCTCTGCTGTGGGCGTTACTCATCTCGTTGTCTTGCACCCATGGCTCGCTCATTGTTAATTGAGCTGGAGCAAGAAGAGGAAGAAAAAGCTTTTAACTACTCACCAATTTCAGTATCAACATCATCTGAGGCGATCCTACAAGGTAATACCAAAGGTACTAATTTGAACACTCAACCTAAGAACAATAACCATGATTTCATGCCTAATATCATTGAGCAAATGGAAAATCAGATTGTAGTAGAAACCACTGCATCACATGAGGTGGATGAATCTAGTACTGAGAAGGTAGAAATTAATTTCCTAGCTACAGAATCTGATATTATTGAGAATTTGCATGAATCCTGTGATAATTTGATTGATTTGCCAACAGAGTTGAGTGCACCATGTGCTGAAATAATTGAATTGCATCTTTGTTTTGAATGAGTCATGTGATGATTTAATCACATACAATGATCATGTGGAATTGGTTAGACATAAAGACGTTTTGACTAGAATTTCTCCTACTGACTCTTTATGTTATATTATGTTGGATCCACCTGTGAAATTGTCACATGCTATGGAGAAAGTTTCTGAAATCGCATGTTCAAAATGCTTGTCTAGTGCTTACACCCCTGGGTATAAGTTTAATTTGATTAGAGATTATGGTATAGACAATCAATTTCTTGTTTATCGAATATGCATAACATGTGATTACATGGATGAATTGAAGCTTGCTGTTTTGAACAACAATTATTATGTGCAGAATCTTGTTTATTATGAGAGAAAATTAAAATTTAGTATTCATTCAATGCTCATGTGTTTATCTCTTGTTGCACCATCTAGTGTGGACAATCTGCATCAAGATGTTGAAGTATGGAAGAATTTACACATCCTTTCACCCTTGCTAGATGAATTTGCTATTGCTTCATTGAAATCTAATAATATGGATGAACTTTGTTTGATTCCAAAAGTTGTAGATTTGCCCATATATGCTACCACTGCAAGTTTACAACTTCAGATAGTTGAATTGCATAAATACTTCACTTATATTTGCAAAACTAGTTGCAATAATTGCTATATGAGAAATTTTGTTTTGCTCATTAACATATATGATTATTCTTGGGGTAATAATACAATGATCTTTTATGATCACTGCTGTCGTCTAACATTAATTGTGCAACAACGAATAACCGTTAAAACAGATGACATATACATATACCATGCATACACTTTGGCTTCTTGGTTACCCTATTTTCAGCTTATCAAAAGCCGAGGACGGCTTTGTTTTCAAGAAAGGGAGGATGATGAGGACATGACCCCTATGGATACAACCATATTTGCTATGCTTACTGTTCCAAGTATAAGAGCTCGTACGCTTCACTTAAATTATCAGGTGAGCTTGTTTTTAGGAGTGTCTTTATATTATATGAATTATAGGATGCTACCTAATGATGAAATATATATATGTGCAGCGCCATGTCACTTTTGGTCCAAGACAAGCAAGCAGTTCGAGCTGGACCCGTTTTGGAATCCAGTTCGGCCTTCAGAATCAGCCTGACAACACCAACTTAAAACAGGCATAACTTTCACATACGGAGTCCGTTGGAGGTCCACGAGTACTTCATTGAAAGCTTATTTCGTCCTCTTTCCAATGGATCTGGCCTCACCTTCAAATTCCTTCTGGACTGATCGCAATCATCAAAAGAAGACGTCATATCACTTATTTGGGCCAATCTGGGTCATGTAATCATACTGAACTTGGCCCATCTGCCGGTGGACCACCTGGGGGTGCTGTTACTGTTTATGTGAACAGTAATCCGTGAGATTAGTCCCACCCCCTTAGTTCTATGAGATGTGTGGCTCCTCATCCCCTATTTAAGGAGGTCGCACCCCCTCTAGTTTTCTTGGATTTTGTCTAATTAAAAGTTAGCTTCTATGCAACTTCGTGTATTGGCTTGTGTCGACTAGACCAACCATAATACCGCTTCGGAATCCCAAATTATCAAATATTTCATTCATATTCGCAATTTTAGATTGTTTATTTATCTTGTTCTTGCGTGCTTCTTCGGTGTATGCAGGAATCGACCTTCGTGGTCGAGTCAGCGGGTATTCGCAAGACGGTTGATAACGACTTGTCGGCGATTCGGCGATTGCGTGGTTTCGGGCCTTGCGTGTTCGTAGCCAGGATCGTGAGAGTTGAGCGACGACTACCGAACGTATCATTCTCATCGAAAGATCGGGCCAAGAATCGGACCTTCGGGTTCATCACATGTCCTCAGAAAAAGCTGGGTCATCGGGTTACATCATGCAGAAAAAGCTGGCTCGTCGGGTCACATCGTGTAGAAAAAGCTGGCTCGTCGGGTCACATCGTGCAGAAAAAGCTGGCTCGTTGGGTCACATCGTCCAGAAAAAGCTGGCTCGTTGGGTCACATCGTCCAGAAAAAGCTGGCTCGTCGGGTCACATCGTCCAGAAAAAGCTGGCTCATTGGGTCACATCGTCCTAAAAAGCTAGCTCGTTGGCTCATGTCGTCGTAAAAAGCAGGATCGTCGGGTCACATGGTCCTAAAAAGCTAGCTCGTTGGCTCATGTCGTCATAAAAAGCAGGATCGATTTGTTGCGTGCTTTAAGCTATAGGAGGCCATATGCATTGGACAAACATGTGTTGTATGAACGAGTACACACAAGAACGAAAAAGTATTACATGCATCACATATGAAGTGCAAAATTTAAGTATGACATAATGAACAAATGTACAGCCAGTGTAGGCGGACACCCCCTACTAGACCGGCCAACCGCACCCCCAGCATCCCCTCCCCCATCACCACGGCCCACTCCACCTCCGTGTCCTCCCCTACGGGCTCGCTTGGGCCCCCTCCTCTGCGCTAGGTGTCGGGGCCTCGGCCTCGATAGGGAAAGACGGTCTGGAGCCCTGGTCTGACGAGGACCGAGAGGCGAAGGGGTGGACTGCACCGGCTGCTGTGTGGGTACTGGCACACTGGCGAGCTATGACCCGGAGAGAATCTCAGCCGATGTGGGCTGAGGTGCCGGGTCGTCGTCCACCAAGAAGTCGTGGGCTTCCACGAAGCCTGGGGAGGACCCTCCGTCATAGAGAATTTGACCTGCATAGTAAAATATTGTTAGTTAATTAAGAAAAACACGATGCGTGTTGACAAACGGAGATGTGACGTACTCTCAGCTAGCGCCATAGCGCGCGCGAAGGCGTCTAGAGGGAAGTATGGCACGCCGTACGCGCCCTGTGTGTACTGAGTGTGGAAGGCGAAGGGGTGTGGAGGACCGACGTAGTGCGACGCTGCCGGTGTACGGGGCTGTGCCCAGGCGGACCCTCCAGCCTCCTCAGGCCTCGGCGGACGAGGTGCAGTCGAGCATCCGCCTCGTCGGGCGTGTCGGTGGCGGGCGTGGTCGCGACCCTCTTGCCTCTCTGGGCCGCCTTTGGGCGGGGCGGCACCGGCGACGTAACGATCGTCGGCGAGGCAACGGCGGTGTCAACCTCCGGAGCACGGTGCCGACAACGGGCGAAAATACGTGTGGCTTGATCAGCCACACGACGGATAGCCTGGGCCGTCTCCTCGCGTGTGCCCTCCACACCGTCCGTGAACCTCTGAAGCCATGAGCGGCAGTCCGTCGTAATCTCAGCAGCGATGCTCGCCTACATCAAAAACAAGACCTGGTGAAAACTGTAATGGCGGAGGCCACAATTGAAGTTTTCGAAGTAGGATTTAACGTACCGTGCGGTGGACGTCCTGCGCGAAATGCACAGGGTATGTGTCTGTCGGTGCCGGGACACGCGATGCGGGCTCATCTGCAGCAAGTACGAGCCTCGTACGTGTCTGAGGAGCGTACCAGTGGAGGTACGCGTCGTAGATCGTAAGGGGTGTCCTCCTAGACACGGTCCTGTAGCGCGCTGTCCCACTACCCCACCCAGTCGTTCATCCTACCACCCCAGTTCGTGCCGCGGCGAACTCCCTTCCTACTGAACCTGCAAGACGTAACATGTATTTAGAAGTCATGCGTAGTAGACGATAGCAAAAAACAGGGCATGTATGCCGATTACTCACGCGTGCCGCTGCGTCGCGCGCCGTCGGCTGATCTGGAACCTCTGCAGTAGGCGAATCGGGCGCATCACACGATGTGCCGCGTAGTCGACGGTGTTGCCGTGGCTGCTGGTGAACAGGACCCAACCGAATAGCCACAACAAGTACGCCTCGAGGTGGCGTGACACCTGTTGGTCGTCCGCGGTAGGGTCCATCCGCTCGAGCTGTGTACAACAAAAGAGAAAGTAAGACCATAGTACGAATAGGAGAGCGCAGTGGTTCGAACGGGAACACCGTCGAACACATACCCGAGCTGCGGCGATACCATCGCAAGGGCGGCCGTGCCTCTGTGCCTCGGGAAGGCGTAGTGCGGGCGCGCGCGGCGGAAGGACTCCTGAAACCTGCCGAAGGTCCTCACCGTTCTCGAGGCTCTTGCGGGAAGGCGGCACCTCCGCGATAGGAGGCCAAGAAGCATGGAGACTTCTGAGAGTAGGGCCATCTCCCGAGCGGGAGATGGAAAGTGTGAGTCTCCGGCCGCCACCGGTCCACAAGAGCGTCGGCAAGGACCGGTCGAGCGGAAGCGTCGGGACCGCTCTGGCCCGGCATGGACGTCTCCGTCGTCGTCGCCCGCGGGTGCTGCCGGCTCGTCCTCGTCCGTGGCCTGCACCAACCGGGTGAGAGGTAGTAGACCTGCAGCGCTGAGCCTGCAAAGCAAGAAAAGGTTAGTACGAAATGTGCGTATGGCGAGAAGATAGTGTCGGCGAATGCTAGCACGGCACGTGTCGGCGTGGGTCTAGCCTCGGGCCACCCGAGGTGTCGCGTGCGGATCACCCCCAACACAGTCGCGTCAGCCGCACCCACAGGATGAGGGACACAACGCGACGCGCGATGTAGCGATCGATGCGCTCGTCCAAGAGACCAAAGCTGCGATCCGATCCGTGAGCCATACGCAAAACAAATTGAAGTTAGGAAATACGTGGAAATATAACATGGAATGTAAGCAGAGTAAATTTGACTTGTAAACAAACAAACCAATAAGTACTAGGCCACCCGGACAATACTTTCAAAATTAGATAGTAGCGAAGCGATTACATAAACAATACAAAGTACACATGGTCCCACTTTGCACCGCAAGAAGTGGTGCGCAAACCATGGCGATGCCTACTCCTCGGTGGTGCCTTGCATCGTGCGGCGTGTGTCCCTCTGGCGCAGAGCGTAGCATCGACCCAACACCACGGCTTGTAGCCGTCCATATCATTGGTATCGACCACTCTGCGGCGACCCTTGCCACCCTTGGCATGTCAATATCCAGAATCCAGATCCTGTTTGCAATATCCAAGGTGGCGAAGTTACCAACAACCCTGAAGCCCCTAAGCTCGCCAGTCCAAGCCTGCAGCACCCTGTCCTTCAAGAAGTACTCGGAGACAAAGTTCAACGGGTCCATGCGCACAATCCCGCATGCGGCGAGGACATGGGAGCATGGCTTGTGTAATAGCTTCGGTTTGTTGCATGTACAGCTAGGTTCATTCACATGATCTCCAAGCCATACCTCCTGCGTGACAAGAGAACGAGCCATCCCAAATCTGGCTCTATCCCGGAGGAGCACGTCGAAACGATGGTCCATATTGCCCATCACGTGCACCGTGTGCGACTGGCCCTTCTCTGTCTTCGCCTATATGTATGCCGTAATCTTCGAGCAGGACGGTGTTTGAGGGTTGGTGGCATGAAGTGCAGCATTTGAATGCCTCTCCCTGAAATACCCGATTGTCTTTGTGCGAACACCTTCCACGATGGCGATGAGGGTGAGCGAAGGCCCTAAGAACCCGGTTGTACACCTCCGCAAGGTTAGTGGTCATTATGCCATACCTTGCCCCATCGGTGTCGTCGCGCAATGACCACTTCTCCAATGGCACGACCTCGATCCGGTCGCGAAGCACTCGATGTTCCTCAAGGTCCTCCGCCTCGCTCCAGCGAGTTCGGACTACAGTCCGTGGTTCCTCTCGTCCACGTGTTTCTGCTGTGTTCATCGATAGCATCCATAGGCGTCAAATTTGCGCTGCTGGTTACGCATAGCCGACCTCTTGAATAGCTTCACGGGTTGCTTGAAACTTCTTGAAGAAGTTCGCCTAAGTGCGAATGCACCATCTACTCCTCATATCCGACCAAGGGAACGACTCCTCGGGGTCTTCTTGAAGTTTTCTTATGGCCTTCAGCATCCCGGCGTGCCGATCATGGATCACGCACACACCAGTACGAGCTCCGACAACTCCCACCCTTAGATGTCGAAGGAACCACAACCAGCTGTCGTAATTCTCACATTCGACGAATGCGATGGCCAATGGCAGAATTTAATTGTTTCCGTCAACGCCTATGGCTGTAAGGATTTGCCCCTTGTATTTCCCAGTCAAAAAGGTCCCGTTAACTGAGATCACGGGCAGCATATGCCTAAAAGCCTCGATGCAGGGACCGAAGGCTAAGAATGCCCTTTGCAATATTAAAAAACCTCGCGGTTTTTTAGATGGCATGTCCTTTACAGTAGTGTACGTGCCCGGGTTTCTCTCCTGCAGCACCCCCAGCATACGAGGAAGGTTGTTGTACGCCGCCTCAAAAGATCCAAACCGTTTTCCAAAGCCTTTTGCTTCGCACGCCACGCCTTTGCGTAGCTAATCTTGTACTTGAATTTGTTATCGATAGCCACCATAATGTGCTTGGCCTCCACATCCTTCTTCTCTACTATCTCTCTATACATCAAATTGGCTACGAAGGTCGACGTTAGGTTACGATCTCTGGACAAAACAGTGCTGAGCATGCAGGAGTGTGCCTCTACTTTCGAGAGAATCCAGTGAGTCTCATACTTCGGTTTATGTGCGTGTACTCGCCAAGGACAACTGGCTTGCTCGCACTTCACAGTGTACTGCTCCTGGCTAGATTTGATGACCCGAAATGTCCGCTGCATGGACATAGCCCACAGCTTAATGGCATCCTGCAAGGATGTCTTATCAGCAAACATTGAGTGCAACCGAACCTCAGTAGCATGGTACTCCCATGGCGATTCGTGCTCGTCATGCATAGTTACACCCTCAACGTCAAATCTATTCCATTCCTAGGGGATGGGAGCTCCGTCCTCATCGGAACTATCCTCGTCGTCCTCCTGTAGAGCTTCCTCTTCAGCCAAGGCCATCCGGTCATCGCTCTCCATTTGACGCAATATGTACTCCATATGCTCTCCTTCATCAACCTGTTCTGTAGGCTCACCATGCGGTGACCGATCTTCCTCTTTTGTATCTACCGCGTCGGCCTCATCACAAGCAACATCCTCCGAACCCTTCGTAACGCCGCCCTCCACCTCCTCTTCTTCACCAACATGCTGAGCACCCGAGCTGCTCCCACCACCAGGATGATATCCGATGACGGATCCCTGCACAGCTTCTTTTGGGCATGGTTGCACAAGCACTACACACTCATATCCATGACGCCGACAGCCTTCTATAAAGCCCTTCCACACAACCGTGTGCATCAGTGTTCTCAACTCCCATCTGATGTCCGTGGGAGACCGGCTCCAAAGCCCTTGTATGAAGACGCTGCACACCTCAGGGTCCAAGGAGAAGCTACAGGTGAGCCAGTACATCACATCTGCGATTTGTGCATTCTCGCCGTCCGGGTGTACCAAAGTGGCTTGAGAAAAACTACTCAAGTCAGCACTGCACGGACCTTCACGAACGGTGCCAACACAGTAATGCACTTTCAATGTAGTGGGTAGAGGCATGACTGATTGTATGCCTGCAAATATTTTCAATATTGCAACTGGTCAGATTGCAACGCATGACATGCAAGACGCCATTCATTCCCTAAGGCAGAGGCCACAATGAACGTGCAATACAATATTCGGATTCAACCTAAAAATCGAGCTATTCCATAGAAGTCATTATCTGATTCTGACGCTAACTTGCAATCCGAAATGCTACAAGTGCCGTTCCAGTCTTCTACACAGCTAATTAACCTCTACTAATTTGTTCATACTAATTTACCTCTACTAATTTGTTCATACAACTAATTCATCATCCTCATGCGCTCGGTCACGCATTATTTATCCAATGATAGTCGGTCACGCATGCACCAACACAACTTCAATACTTCTCATAAACACCACTTATACTCCCCTACGGGCTATTTTTGTCTCTAACTAAAGTTTTCTATCGCTGCTACTTACATACAAATGAATAACATTTCGATTTTCTAATTTTTTCCTCTAACTTTAATTTCCAACAGGTGTTACTTATACTTCTATTTTTAACTACATAAACTATTTTTTATCGCAACTATTTACATACAAATTAACTACATTTTGATTTCCTAATTTTTCTCGAACTTAAATTTTGTACAAGTGCTACTTATACTACTATTTTTAACTACACAAACTATTTTTATATCACTACTATTTACATACAAATTAACTACATTTTGATTTTCTAATTTTTTTTTCTCTAACTAAAATCTCTTACATATACTAATTACACTACTATTTGAACTATATAAACTAGTTACTTACTAAAAAATATACATTACAAAATAAAAAAACTTACCTCACAAACAAAGTCTTCTTCTCCCTCTCTCTCTCCCTCCCTCTCCCTCCGTCCCTCTCTCTTACTCTCTTTCTTTCTTTCTTCTTCGCAACCGTGCAGAGGCTCGGCCAGGGGGACCGTGCGCAGTCTTTATATAGCCATCCAGTCGCCCAACGGTTCGGCGACTGGGAGGCTCCTGTCGCTCAACCGTTGGGCGACTGCATTTACTGCCCAACGGTTAGGCGACTGCAATTATTGGTGCCCGACGGTTCGGCGACTGTGTCCTATCGCCCAACGGTTGGGCGACATGAGTATTTTCCTGTAAAAAAAAGTCGCAAGAATAAATTTGTAATTTATAATAAAAAAATAGATTATTTTTTAAAAAAATTCATAGGATGGCAGAACCTAGTACTCCTTTGAGCACTCAAACCGGGAAGTCAAGAAGGACAATCGTCAAGGTTAAGGTCTGTCGACGCTGTGGTGAAGAGGAACACTACATCAACCGGTGCACTACAAATTGTCCCAACTGTGACGGAGACCATCCACTAGGGAGCTGTCCGACTATTAAAGTCACTTGTTTTCTCTTCGAAGGAGTGTTGTCTACACCAGATGATCAGTGAGTCAGTTGGACTACAATGACGGATCTTCTACGCAGCCATCCCCAAAATGACCTCTAGTCAAAAAGGTACGCAACGGCAGCCCGGAGAGAAGCCAATAAGCCGCCGTCAACGAAACAAGAAAATTATTTGTTTTTATTGTGGCCGCCCCGGCCATTATGCTAATCGATGCTTCGCAAGGCAGCGAGGGATGCCCTGGAGCTGGCATGGCGCAGAGCTCTGTCATGGCTCGCTGGCGCTCACGCACGCGTGCGGCCGGGGGAAGACAAAGAACAGACGCACGGGGACCCCACCCGACAGAGAGAGCAAGCAAACGGCGCGGGCTAAAGGAATGGAATGGGTTGAGTCTAACCCATTGGCTTGAGTCCAAACTATAGACCATTGGATTAGCAATCAACGATCCAGATTGAAAGCCACTTTGAGCTGGCTCGGGTGCACTTAAGTTGGTCGAGTCCAACCAAGTGGCTCGATCGGAGGAACAGGGACAAGTGGGTTAGGTCTACCCTAATAGCCCTGATGCGCAAAAAAATTGATGGTTGGATCTGATTTGGATGGCCACGATTGAAAGAAACCTAGGCGGTTAGATTTAGATCCAAGGGCTGAAAAGGTTGGTCCGATCAGCCCAATGAATAAGGGCCGCACGTTCCAGATGCAAGGGTGAAAAGAGGACGACAGTGCGATGGCGATCCAACGGTTGACGGTGATGCGTGATTTGAAATGGCGCTGGCGCGAGCGGGAAGGGGCGCGACGATACGATCAAGATCCGACGGCTAGAAACGCGCGCGGGATTTGAATGGTGCAGGCGCGAGTTAGGCGGTCGAGTTTGACCGAGCCAAAACTGTTGGGCTCGAGCTGGAGATCAGGTCTGAACTCGATGAACAGTGAAAGGAGGTTTTGACTGGGTTTTTAATTCAAACTCCTACTTTGACCGAACTTCAAAATATAGCAAATAAATTTCAAAAATTCTAGAATTTTTCAGGAAGGTTCCTGGGGTTACCTAGTGACCAAATAAAATTTGAAACATCACTGTTCACCTTTTATTTGCTTATGTCAAAATCAAACCTACAATAGGTTATTGAATCGAGTTTGAATTTTAAGTTGCAACTTTGAGGGATTTTTAGAGATAGCAAACTAACTCCAAAAATTCTGAAATTTTAACTGGAGGTTGCTAAATCTAGGATCAATCTTGTATAAATTTTTCAGAGGTTTTTATGCAAAACATTGTTCTCCAGGAATACTACAAGGATTGTTCTAGGATTTGACCAAGAGTTTGACTGGTCTCCGAAAATTATCAAATAATTTCTAAAAATTATGAAATATTTCAGAGGAGCTACCAAGAATCCCTAGAACCAAAAAAAAATTATTTCCAGATGTTGATCACAAATATTCTTGAAAAGTTTTAAAGAGGTCATGACTTTAGTCAACAGGAGGTTTAGGTTTTGGATTCCCCATAATTCCTTTACAAGAATTACAGAAAAGTTCCAAAAACTTCAAGATGTAAGAAAAGTTTTAATTTCTACACATTTTCTTGTATTTGAAATGCAATCCAAAATTTGGGATGTTACAGCAAGGCTCTTTTGTTTGACGACTCAAATTATGCTTATTGGAAAATTAGAATGTCAATTTATTTAAAGGCCATGAGTCCAAACATATGGAGAATCGTAAATAAAGGTTACGTTATGCCTCTTGATCCACTACATCCCACGGAACTTGAGGGACGTAATACTCATTTAGATACTCAAGCAATGAATACTCTCTTTGGTGCTTTGAACGCAGATGAGTTCAATAGAGTGAGCAATTTGAAAACAGCTTATGCTATTTGGACCACACTCTCTGGAATTCATGAGGGTACATCCACTATTAAAGAAGCCAAACTGCATAGGCTTTGGATTAAATATGAGACATTCACAATGTTGCCTCATGAAAACATCACCGAAATGTATTCAAGACTCAACAACATCGTGAATGAACTCAAAGGTCTTGGTACTAACCTTCTTGATGTTGATATTGTGCGCAAGACTCTTAGAGCTCTATCGGACAAATATGAGACTTTGGTGATATTGTTTCTCAACTCTCCCGAGTTGCCAAGAATGATGCCAACGAGACTATTGAACAACCTCATCACAAATGAGCAGTACAAGAAGGACAAGGAAGAGCTCTTGGAGTCATCTTCCTCAAAGAAGAAGATTACCGCTTTCAAAGCAAAAGCGGAATCAAGTGATGATGAGGATAAAGAAGAGGACTTCGATGAAGAATATGCTCTCCTTGTGAGGAAAGTGAAGAAATTCACGAGGAGACGCCCACATAGAAGCTTCAACTTCAACAAGTACAAGAAAGGGCAATCCTGAAGTGAAAATAAGCGCTATAGCAATATTAGTTGCTATGATTGTGATGAGAAGTGGCACATTATCTCAAATTGCTCCAACAAGAAGGATGATAAGGGCAAATCATCAAAGAAGAAGAAATTCAATGGTAAAAAAAAGCTCTTTAAGAAGCTACACAAGGATGGGAAAAATGAAACTCACATTGGAGAATAGGATTCCGATGAAGAGTATTTGGATTCCGACTCCGATTCAAGTGATGAAGAATCCTCCAAGAAAAAAGGACTTATCGACATTGCCAAAAAGAAGGCTCCATCACTTTTCTCTGCTCCTATTTGCCTCATGGCAAAAAGGAGATAAGGTAAAATCCATTGATGATAATGAATCTTCATATGATGATTTAATGGAAATGCTTGAAGATTTAAATGAATATCTTGGAAAGGAGAAATCAAAATTTAAGGTCTTGAAAAAAGAGTATATCTCTCTAAAAGATTCTTGTGAGGAGCTAAAGGAAGCTCGTGACTCTCTTCTCCTAAAAGATATTGAAAAATCTCATTCACATGTTGGAATTACTTGCGATTTATTGAATGAGATGCCTAGAATAGAAATTGTTTCAAATATTATATCCATGTCTAGTATTTCTACTTCATGTGATGATTTATTATCCATGTCATGTTGCTCTAACAATGATTCCATTAAAAGAGCAAGTCACCAAGTTAAGTAAGAGCTTGGAAAGATGCTTCAAGGGTAAGGCCACCCTTGATAAGCTTTTGCATGAGCAAAGATGTTCATTCAACAAAGAAGGACTTGGATATATGCCCAAGAAAGGTAAGAAACTAGTAAACAAGCCCACAAGGTTTGTTAAGCAAAATGGCAAGCATTGCTATAAGTGCCCGGACATAGGACATGTGCAGCAAACCTGTCATGTTATATGCTTAAGAAAACTAAGGATGGTAAAGTTATTGCAAGATTTGTTAGCACTTCAATTCTAGGCGCTAAAAAGAATGCTATTTGAGTGCCTAAAGCCTTAGTAACTAACCTCCAAAGACCCAAACAAATTTGGATACCTAAAATAACTTGATTCTTGTTTTGTAGGTAAACTACAAGACCGGTAGAAAACATTGGGTGCTTAATAGCGGGTGCACTCAACACATGATCGGTGATAGGAAAATGTTCACCATATTCGAGAATGAAAAAGGAAGTGATAAGATCACGTTCGGTGATAATAGCAAAGGAAAGGTAATTGAATTGGGTAAAATTGCTATCTCAAATGACCTTTCCATTTCTAATGTGTCTTTAGTTGAATCACTAAATTTTATCTTGCTATCCGTTGCACAAATATGTGAACTTGAATTAATTTGCTCATTCTCTAATGAAGGTGTTACAATCTCAAACGAAAAGGGTAATGCTTTAGTGTTCAAAGGTTTCAGATTTGGAAATCTCTACTTGGTTGATTTCTCTTCAAATGAGTCATGCTTGAAAACTTGTTTAATTACAAAAACCTCTTTGGGTCGGCTTTGCTATAGAAAGGTAGGTTATGTTGATATGATTCAACTTAAAAAACTTTTCAAATATGATTTAGTTATTGGCTTGAAAGACGTGAAGTTTGAGAAAAAAAATATACTTTGTAGTGCTTGTCAAGCCGGTAAACAAGTCGCTAATTCTCATCCTTCCAAAAGTATCATGTCAACTTTTAGACCATTGGAATTCTTACATATGAATTTGTTTGGGCCAACAACCTATAAGAGTATTGGAGGAAATAGTTATTATTTATTTATCGTGGATGATTACTCCAGATATACATGGGTATTCTTCCTAGATATACATGGGTATTCTTCCTAGATGACAAAAGCGAAACCTCCAGAATTTTCAAAAGGTTTGCAAAAAGGGCTCAAATTGAATTTGATTTCAAAATTAAGAAAATTCATAGTGATAATGGTTCCGAGTTCAAGAATACTAAAGTTGAAGACTTTGTGATGAACTTGGAATAAAGCATGAACTTTCCACAACTTACATTCCGGAGCAAAATAGAGTTATAGAAAAGAAAAATCGAACATTAATTGAAATTGCAAGGACAATACTTGATGAATATAATACTTCCGATAGCTTTTGGGCGGAAGCAATTAATACCGCTTGTCATACCATAAATCGTCTTTATTTGCATCGCCTTTTGAAAAAGACTTCTTATGAACTTCTTGTTGGAAGAAAACCGAACATCTCTTATTTTCGTGTCTTTGGTTGCAAATGTTATATTTTGAGAAAGGGTGTTTGTCTTTCAAAATTTACAAGTTGTTGCGATGTTGGTTTCTTACTTGGATATTCTTCAAATAGCAAAGTATATCGTGTTTTCAATCAAAACTCCGATTTAGTTGAAGAAAGACACGATGTTCAATTTGATGAAACTAATGGCTCTCAAGAAAAGCATGATAATTTGGATGATGTAGATGATGAAGCCTCACTACTACAGAAACAACCATCACAGACGGTTTTCGAACCATGTGGATAAGTTGATCTCTCATAACAGGTGGTTATCACAGACGGTCTACAAACCGTCTGTGATATGAATATCACAGACGGTTTTTATATAAAAACCGTGCGTGAATCGATATCCGAGCGGTTACGTGTAAAACCGTCGTGATACTCTGTCTTCCTGAGCGGTTTTACAGTAAAATGCGCGATACTCGACTTCACGAGGCGTTTCGTATGCGAACCGTGCGATATCGCATTCACAGAGCGGTTTTACACGTAACCGTCGTGATAGTTCATTACACTAACTACATTTTTACTGATTTTTGGCTAGCCTCAGGAATTGCTAGCCATGCCCTCTGAAAACAAAGCATGCAGAAACAGATACATCACAGATCAATTGTCGACAAACTCAATCTAATCATTACTCAAAATAAATTACAAAAGATCACATTTGTTCAAGTATTGTTACAAAATAAATTGGATTACAATTGAGTCAATTGTTTGCAGGTGGTTGAGAACTGTCGGCGGGGTGATGCGCTAGGTCGGCAGCGGAGTGAAATTCTCCGGTGTCCTTAATTATCTCTGATATGATAAAGCTGCAGAGCTTCCCTCGAATGTCCTTGATCTCATTCTCAAAGAGTCCATCTAATTCTATATTCAAGGCCTATCGCTAGCAAGAGTAAAGTGTTAAGCATATATATTTAAATTTATAATTAGAAAATAATTATTTTGAGATTCACAAACCTCGGGATCCTTCTTCCTAGCTCTAATGATTTGCTCCATATGATGGCAAACGTAGATTGCACATGACTCATCATTTTTTTGCTGGCGGCACTACAAAAATAGAATTACATAGATCAGTTCGAGATGCGTTATTATGAAGTATGATATAGGATTATTGTGTTGTAGCGCGTACCGGAAATTTTGTCCTGTGTGTTAGTTCGACGCTCTTTCCATCGTATATTCCTTTGTTGGCAACATAGTCGATGAACGACCTACATGATTCCAAAAAGTTATCCTTGACCATTTCAATCTAATGAAGACTAAAATAGAGTTATGTATGAAGGAAATAAGCATACCTATCGAGTATTCCTCCCAGAATGCTGAAGTTGTGGTTGGTGCGGATTAGGGAATCAAGGTATATCACATGGTTGCTCTTTGGTATGATGACTAAAAGGATCCAATGGTACCTACTCATGTATGCCACTATAGTCATTAAACCTGAGTTCGTGCTGCGTATAAAGTACAAATAAATTTTGTAGAGCAAGTAGTGACACTTACCCCTAGTTGTAGGGCACCACGATGTACTTCATGTTCTGGTGATGAAGCAATGCCCGCGTTATGTATTTCTCGACGAAGGACGAGTCTGTTTGGATGGTTTGTAACGATACCACATGTGGGTCGAGGAAACCCACCGGTTCTTTCCATTCTCGGACATTTTTCATCATGTATCTATACATAAGAAATGAGTTGTGATATTTATCGGTATTACGTGAATGTAGAACTTGATTGTATGCACTTACAGTGTCCAACATCGTAGAAGCGAGGCATCAAGGCCAACGAGGTTGAATAGGTCATATAGGTTGTTGAAGCCCACGACGAAGTGGTTCGTCCCATTGAAGAAATGCTTATGCTCGTATCTGACGGTGATTCCAGTATCGCACCCCTCCTTTTGGGTCTTATCCAAGTACCAGGCATGCAAAGCCTGACAAGCATATCCAGCACGCCCTAATACTGCGTTGGAGCACAACAGTTTTCCGATGATGTACTTCCCGGATATTCCCGACTTGCCGGACTTGAGAGGCGCCTTAACGTTTGTCGATGTCGATTTGGTCTTAAGCATTGGCAGCATCTTCCTGTGAGATGACTCGGGACCCGAGACGGCGGCACGCTTTTCTTGTTCCTTCGGCGTCTTCTCCAAGGGAACCGAAAAGGTGGCCTACGGCGAAATATGAGGTGGAGTCATGGAGGTCCGTTGGAGGAATGGTCGTGTTGAGATCGCGACACTCTCGGGTCGGGGCGATGTCCTTCTTGGCCCAATGGATAAAGCGTACGGCATCCCCTAGTGTTGTGATCTCTTTGTTGGGCGAATCTCGGTGGGGCGGCCATGAAATGTTCATGTACCATGTCCACCTCCACCTGGCGTAACCTGCGCCACTGGACACCGTCTTTGCCCCTTCTGGTATGGATGCACCATCCCCGCCGGCCTCAATAGAAATGGACCCAACTAACCTCACTTGGAGCTTGCACGTCGTCGGCTCCTACAAAACGATACGCAATTAGCTAAGGTGTCCTATAGGTCAATCTTTGCTGTATTCCATAGATGTACATTACCTTGATGTCATTTATCGGTAATTGGACATTGTCATGTTCAGAATTATGCGTGGACACGACGCTACTCCGATGTCGAGCAGGACTGGCTCCCAAATTAACAGGGGCAGCTTGCGGCTGCGACTGGCTCAGGAGTTGATTCATTTGATCCTGCAATGATGCCAGCTTTCCTTCAAACTTTTCAATAATCATCTGTACCAACCGGTCCTCACGCTCGGCCTTAGATCTCTTCCTACTCCTGTACGTGCAGTAGTCATCTGCGAATCCATGACTCCAAGGTACGTTAATCCCAACACCTCGCGTGCGACCCGGTGCTCCTTGCTTCCTACGGCCGTAGAGAGTATATCCTTCTCCCTGTCTACATGGAAGGAGCCATGGGAAGTTTGGGTAGACAATTCATGCTACAAGAGGTCATCATGTTATTATACACTATGAAGTTATATATGGAGTTATTAACTAGGTAGTTCGACATACTTACCACACGTTGAGACACATCCTCGTCTACCGGGTTTGTGAAAGAGATGCTGCCCGAAGACGAGACTTTTGCCCTCGCTTTTAACTAGGCTAGGGAACGCGGGTCTGTGACATCAGGAAACGCGCTCTCCTCCGCCGCCGCCCATTCGTCGTATTTACCTGCGTATCCAGCGGTGCTGAGTCTGTGCGGATGAGTGTTTCATGTCTGGAGAGCTTTGTGTGCCGCACTTTGCTCGTTAAATTCGGGCGTCGTCTTCATAGCAACAAAGGCGTCTGACCCGTGTTCACGTACTTTGTGACAAGAATGCTCTTGAACGTCCTCCACGATTTATCGATCGTGAGCATCGTCGTCCGTTCCACGCGTGCCATGTCTGCTTCTAGGATAGTGAACTTTTGTAATAGTTCTGTCCACAACGCGCCTCTCGCTTCTTTCGTCAGATCCTTCCACCTTGGTGTGGTGATGGGGACCCGTTTCCTTGCAAGTATCCCGCACATGGTCCGAAATCTCGCCGCTGAGCTCTTGGGACGCAGAGGGACCCCAAACTCACTAACCTCCGTGATGACCAGTCGGCCCATAGGCATCTTCGATTCTCCTCTGCCATCTCGCTTTCGTATCATTGTCGTCGACGGATTAGGCGGCGAAGATGGTGCCTCTACAATCTGTAGCGTCGGCGACGGCGTCGAAGATGGTGCCTCTGCCATCTGCAGCGTCGGCGACGGCAGGGAAGATGCTGCCTCTACCATCTCGCTTACTTGCTATCTATATAATTTACATATGCATAAATATGTAACAATAATTAATTCCAACAGATCATACTGGAGTGTACCATTTGCTTCATGCCGTGGAGGATTGGCATGTAGCAAAGGTACACTCAAGTGTGTCAGGATAGACGAAGGAATGCTAAGCAAAGGTTTAATGCAGAAGAATAGCCTTTAATGACGACATAGAAACAAAATAGAATCAAGTAATAAGAACAAATAAAAACATATTTTTTGCTGACAAATTGCTCTCAGTTGACAAATTGCATAAGACATAGTCTTTGCAATCTCAGTCCTCTGTCAAAATCTCTTCACCAATCAATTTTGATAATTACAAAACAGATCTTGAGCTCAAACTACAACACATAAAGCATTCTGTAAACAGAACATCTAATCATATGTCTTCAGAATAATTCACAAATTTATATCAACAATAAGCCTAATTGACAGATTGAGAATAGAAATATGCTTAAGCTCAGGTCATGTTTCTAATCATCTATTTGATTTCAGATTTCAACTATCATCACAGAAAACATACAAGTGTATCTTAATTCCGCTATAACTGAAAACCAAAAGTATAAAGGCTACTAATTATAATTGGCCATATAAAGCAATATGCTTAAGCTCAAGTCTTGTTTGTAATCATCTATTTGATTTCAGATTTCGACTATCATCATTGAAAACATACAAGTGTATCTTAATTCCGCTATAACTGAAAACCAAGAGTATAAAGGCTACTAATTATAACTGACCATATAAAGCAATATGCTTAAGCTCAAGTCTGTTTGTAATTATCTATATGATTTCAGATTTCGACTATCATCACAGAGCATCAACAAGGCATCATCAGAACCCATCACAGAGCATCAACAAGGCATCACCAGAACCCATCACAGAGCATCAACAGAGCCCATCACAGAGCATCAACAAGGCATCATCAGAACCCATCACAGAGCATAAACAGAGCCCATCACAGAGCATCAACAAGGCATGATCAGAACCCATCACAGAGCATCAACAGAACCCATCACAGAGCAAGGGAGGCGCGAGGGAGAGGAAGTGACGAGTGAGAGCAAAACCTAGTGTCGGGCGCCGAGGTCGGAGGCGGCGGTGTCTGGGGCGAAGAGGTCGGGGGCGTCAATGTCAGGGGCGAAGAGGTCAGGGGCGCCGGTGTGGGGGGGCGCCGAGGTCAGGGGCACCGAGGTCGGGGGCGTCGAGGTCGGGGGCGCCAAGGTCGGGAACGGCGGCGCCGAGGTCGAGGGCGGTGGTGCCGAGGTTGGGGGCAGCGGCGCTGAGGTTGAGGGCGGCGGTGTCGAGGTCGAAGGTGGCGGTTGTGAGAACCCGGTTTATTATACTTGTAATACTTAACCTTCCTCTGGTTCTAGTATCGCAAATAGAATAAACCGCGCCTCGATGGATATGTGCTTCCCAGAACAAGCAGCACACATACATCATTCCAAAGCATGCATCATTTCCATACAACAGAATATGACAAGTCTACCAAAAGACATACATAATATAAGTTATTACAACACAGCCGACCGGCCAAATGACATAAGTACCAAATAAGTATGCAATGAAGCAAAGTTGTCATAAGATGGCTTAAACCAAAAGACGACCGGTTAGCCACATAACACCACAGGGCAACCGATCGGGCCGCCAAGCTAATCGCCCCTTAAACTGTCACAGCACAACTCACAAAAGTGAGGCCCATCGGACTCACTATCATCCTCTGCACAACACAAGCAATGCAGGTGAGTACAAAAATGTACTCGCAAGACTTACGAGTAGCAAGCCTATACATAGCTACATGGAAGCTGTATTCAAAGGAATGTGGTTATATGGTTCTTTGGACGCACAAAGCAAGTTTCATTTGCAATATTGTAATAGATTGAACAGCAGTTTGTAAAATCTGATTTTAAGCATTTAAATAACAGCGAGTAAACGTAAGTAACAAGTATCCACCTAGAACTGACTTTCCCTAAAGCCACCACAACATAGCACGAATCCCTGATCCGTACCACCATCAAGTTTTAATTATAAAAACGGTTGTAGTCTAACTCTTGAAAGACTTCCCCAAGCGTGTCCATAACCTAGGACGAGGCTATTCGAATAGTTTTTAATCCCTGCAGGGGTGTACCAATGTACCCACACTTCAGACCGCCTTTTTGCCAAGCTATTAAGCACACTTCCTTTGGTATGCCGGCACGGCTAAGTCCTACGAACCCTTTCCAATGGAATATGCTAATCAAGAGATGCACGTATGGGGGTTAACCCTTAGTGATCTGCCGACGAAATATGGATCACAAGGACCCATACGTGGAGCAAGATACACCGGCCTCGGCGGGTGTTCCTCTCCCTACAAACGTGTCCATGTTGCATATAATCAAATATGCAACCCACCACGCGACTCTTTAATTAACACAGCCCAAAGTACTCAGCTAAGAGAGGTCCCATATCCCCCTAGTGTGGTTAGCATGCACAAATGCTTGGTTCGGTGTAACAAGTAGTTCGGTCCTTAATTGACCCGGGCACCATTCCAATCACACCAAAAGATCACACCATCTTACCATTGTGCCCAAGTCTAAATTGTTTTCATTTTGATTTCAGTTTGCAATTTAGACAAAGCACAAGGCGAAATATACATGTTATAACAGTTTGTGTGATCAAGGTTATCGACAAGTCGATAACCGCCCATTTCTACCGATAGCTAAGCATAATGACACGTAAACTACTAAGTGACAAGGGTTCATCCAGCGAACCCAAAATCACAGCAAGTAATCCTAGGCTCGGTAGTAGAGGATTAAACAATTCCCTACCGATCATGCAACTCTTTGGGCCAACTATCGACAATAGTTTAAAACAACATAGCAATGCATACATAGAATTTGCAAACAATATATAAGAATTTGAAAATAGTAGGAACAATATGATCAAATAAATGCTACATCTGCTTGCCTTGCTGGAGTGCAGGATCTGATGGCTGTTGTGGCTCAATATCAGCAATAAAATTATCTTCGGAACCTAAGGCGGAAAGGCGATAAGCAAATAAGAACGAAGAATACCAAATAAACTCCAACAGCAAAACACATCCAAAACTAATAAAATGTACACAACAGCTAGGGAATGATTTTATATAGTGATAGGAACAAGAATCATGCAATTTGGACTAAGCATGCAAAAGATATGGACAAAATACTCTTTCTCAGCCTTACATCAACCTAATTAATATTTAGCACTGTTTATGGCGAAATTTTCTACAATGATCTAGGGTCTGAAATTTTTATAGCAGGTAGATTATAACATCCTAATAACAGCAAAGTTGGATTTACTAAATTTGGAGTTATACACATTTACTCATGATTTTTCTAAGGTGCAAATCTAGCATATAATAATTTCCAGAAACATAAATATGGTCAGAATTAATTTTATATTGAAGTATGCTAACAGAGGGATTTTCTAGCATTGATCTTATATATTTTGCATTTATAGGAAATTACTTGTGCCTTTTATAAAATTTCTAGAATTTCTAAATGCTGAAAATAGGTCAAAAATCATTAATCAATGTTTACATTTGCTATCCGGCCTACAATCATTTTTATATTAATGTTTGGTTAATAACAAATTTATCAAAGTTGGAATCATTCATTTTGGACATACCCGAGCAAGATATGCATTTTCTAGGGTTTTATTCATTTCTTTGGAAAAGCCAAAATAATGAAAGCAAGTTTTAAGGTCTACATGAATTTTCATTACTGACAACAAGGCCTAAAGCATTTTTAAATGAAACTTTAGCCTAAGACAAAATTATTACAGATTGGAAACAATAAAAGAGTTTAAAATGAATTTACTATGATTTTATAAAGTTTACGCACAAATTTTAGTTGTAAAATAATTACTTATCGAAATCCGATAATCTAATCAAAAGGTAACGCGTGGACGCGAGAGCCATTGATTGAAATCAAGCGGCGGCGCGCGGAGGAGCGAGGCAACCCGAACGCCCAAGAGATCTCCACCATCGATCTACGATCGGAAGGTCGGCGGTGAGCTTCGGACCTCGCGAGCGTCTCACGGATCGCGGCGGCGATCTCGGATGGGCGACTCACAACGCTGGGAGATCGGGTTACCGAACGTCCCAAATGATCTTGGCCACAGATCAAGAATCGGACGGCGGCTATTGATCGCGACTCAAAGGCGTCTCGACACGTGGGGCGCTTGTTAGTGACTTCGAGTCACAACCGCGAACGCTTTAACCCACGTGCACAGTGCGCGCCCACACGTCGGTGAGACAGAGAACAATTAAGGCGATTAATTACGGGATCCAATGATTAGCGATTGACTTAGTAATTAATGTGTCCTAATGACCGCATATTGTGATTTAAGAGGTTGGAGGCCCGCATGTCGAGACCCAAAGGTGGATTTCGACGGCGATAACCTCCGACACATTAATTAACTAATGATTAATCTTAATGACGCTGGAGCAGCCGCGGAGTTGTGCCAGCGGGTGATTTACGGGATGTTGGGCCCCTGTCAGCGGCTCAACGATAAAGATTAAGACACCACTAATGAACTAATGATTAGCAATCACAGGGTAATTAATGTGTCCTAAACAAATGACGAAAACGGGAGTTTTGCACCGGCAAAACCCCGAGCGGCCTCAACGGCTTGTCATGGCGACACGCGCGGCGGCGTAACCAAATCGAAATGGAATCGCAATAGCGCCTAGAACCTAATGGTGGCATTCTCGCCGGCGGTGAGGGACTAGAACGCCGGCTAGTCGGAAAACGAAAATGGGAGCTTTTACTGCTAAGCGCGAAAATAGCGAAAAGCTCAGCTGCAGTCCAAGGAAGCGGGTGCCAAAGCTTCTAAGGACTAATAAGAAGCTACCTTGATGAAGAGAAGCTTCAAAGATGGCCGGAGATGCTTGATCACGGAGGAAGCTCGCCGGACTTGGAGAAGAAGGATTGAAAATGACACCCTGAGCCAAATGAGTGATTCCAAAGCATCAATATAGCTTCATTATGGTCCACAGAAGCTACATGATCAAGTAATTAGAAAATGGAGCACTCACCTGAGCTGAGGAAGAAGATGACCGATTTCAGCCGAATTTGAACAAACCCCAAATTGGACAATTCCTGAGAATCAAATCCAAAATTAAGTGAGGGGAAACGTTCAAGATAGTAAGGAGATAAGAATAGGGTAAAGAAATGTGAAGGAGAACCACTGGAACACTAAGAACATCAATGGAGCTCTCGGGTCAACAATGGCGATTTGGAGGTTTTGAGGAGTTAAGCTCCCATACTGTAAATGGAGCTTGATGGTGGTCTAAAGAAACACCAGGAAGTATTGAGAGTGCTTATAAAGCCTTGAAAGCATTAGGGTAAGGACCACAAGCTTTTCGGGCGGCAAAGCACAGAGCACAAGGTGCGGCCGACAAGGAAAAAGCTAGTGGACGTGCAATAGGGTATGGCCTGGCTCAGCGCGTCTCCCATACCCCTAAACGTCGGCTAGGGCGACTGTAGGAGGCACGAAAAGACACCCCCATGCCCTACACTGTGCTCGCACGGCCGGAGGTTGAAGATGACCAGCGATAAAGGCTCGGGCGATCCAGAGCCCCACGATTTAAATTGGACGGCTAAGATAGCGCCACGCCTCGGGCTTTAAAACACAACGAAGAGGTCACGAGCCCTAGGATTAAGAATGAACGGCTCAGATTGCCCCACGTCGCAAACGCGATTTACAACAGAGGAACAGGCGGGCGTTGGATCTTAATCCAACGGCTCTGATTCAAACCAACAACCGGAGGGTCCGAAGGTCTCGGAGGATCTCGACGGTTGGATGGAGATCTAACGGTCGACATTCATTTAAGCAACCGGAAGGTCCGAAGGGTTACACGCACGAGGGCCGCGCGATCGAGATCTAACGGTTGCGATTCAACGCGCGTTTTTAAAGAGAGGCCCGGTGCAGTTAGTTGACTGGACCGAGTCGATTGGCTCGAGCCCGAGTCTGACTCGAACCCAAAGCACAGTGCAACCAGGTTTGACTTCTAAATTCAACAGAGACTTTGAAGGATTTATTTGAGGTAGCAAATTAACTTCAAAAATTATGAAATTTTTACAGGAGCTTGCTAACTCAGATATTAACCTTGTGTAAAATTCTCAGAGGTTTTTATGCTGTGAATAAATCTCCAAAAATTCTGCAAGGCTCTGTTTTAATGTTTGACTGAGATTCAAACAGGTTTGACTGCACCTAAAAATATTCAAACAATTTCTAAAAATTGTGAAATTTTTCAGAGGGGTCACAGACCATCCCAAGAACTTAGGAAAAATATTTCCAGAGGATGATCACAAAATTTGACAAGATTGTTTTTGGAAAATCAAAGTTTGGATCAAATAGACTTGTGACTTTGTATTTCCATAATCCCTTGTACAAGAATTGCTTGGCACAACAGGAAATACATGATGTAAGAAAAGTTTTAATTTCTACTGATTTTCTTACATTTGAAACACAAGTCCAAAGATGGGATGTTACAAAACCTCCCCCCCTTACAAGAATCTCGCCCCGAGATTCTGTTTACTCGGAGAAGAAGGATGGGTAATCTGCACGAAGACGATCTTCGCGCTCCCAAGTTGCCTCATCTTCAGAATGGTTTGACCATTGAACCTTAAGGAACTTGATGACACGGTTCCTTGTCCTTCGTTCAGATTCTTCGAGAATACGAACAGGATGCTCATGATAGGTCAAATTTTCTTGCACATCGAGATTTTCCAACGGAGTTTCCTCAACTGGAACACGGAGGCACTTCTTCAAGTGTGACACATGGAACACGTCATGCACACCCTCAAGTGAAGCTGGCAACTCCAATCTGTATGCAACAGCTCCAATCCTCTCGATGATGCGATAAGGCCCAATATATCGAGGAGCTAACTTGCCCTTGATGCCAAAACGCTGATGGCCCTTCAAGGGTGAGACCTTGAGATAAACAAAGTCATTGGGCTCAAAGCTCAACTCTCGATGACGACGATCCGCATAGCTCTTTTGCCTGGACTGGGCCACGCGTAGATGCTCACGAATCAGCTGAACCTGACTTTCGGCCTCATTGATGGAATCTGGCCCAAAGAACTGACGCTCACCAGTTTCTGACCAGTTCAAAGGGGTTCTACATATCCTCCCATACAAAGCCTCAAATGGTGCCATGCCAAGACTAGCTTGGAAACTGTTGTTGTAGGAGAACTCTGCAAACGGCAAGCACTTCTCCCACTTCTTTCCATAGGAAAGAACACAGGCACGGAGCATATCTTCCAACACTTGGTTAACTCTCTCCGTCATCCATCGCCCGAGGATGATAAGTGGCGAAGGAAAGACGTGTACCCATCGCCTCTTGCAGACTATGCCAAAAGCGAGAGGTGAAAAGAGAACCACGATCTGACACAATCGTTCGTGGCACACCATGCAAACTCACAATCCTCGAGACATAAAGCTCGGCCAAGGGCTTCACGCGGAGCTGGGTCTTGACAGGAAGAAAATGTGCCACCTTAGTCAGCATATCAATCACGACCCAAATGGCATCGTTCCCTTTCGGTGAGCGGGGCAATCCGGTGATAAAATCCATACCAACGGAATCCCACTTCCACTCGTGCATCGCAAAGGTGAAGGAGGCTGCCGGACGCCGATGTTCCGCCTTGACACGACAGCACACGTCGCACTCAGCAACGAACCTGGCAATCTCACGCTTCATGCGAGTCCACCAGAATCTCTGTCGAAGATCTTGATACATCTTGGTAGCTCCAGGATGGATAGAAAAAGGGGAGTCATGGGCCTCGCGGAGAATCAACTCCTGCAATTCCATGACCTTTGGAACCACAAGGCGCTGTCCAAACCACACCACACCATGCTCATCCTCAGAAAAACACTTAGCTGTCCCGTTCTTGATGTTCTGCTTGATTTGGATCACCCCAACATCTGTCTGCTGGGCAGCCTTGATTTGCTCCACCAAAGTCGGTTGCACAACCAAGGTAGCAAGAGAACCATGCTCAATCAATCCCAAATTAAGCCGCTGAAATTCCTCGAGAAGGGTAGGTTGTTGCTCTTGAAGTGACAAGGTATTGCAATACACCTTGCGACTGAGTGCATCCGCAACAACATTAGCCTTGCCCGGATGGTACTGAATGCCCATATCATAGTCCTTGATCAATTCCAACCATCTCCTCTGCCTGAGGTTCAGATCTGGCTGGGTGAACAAATATTTCAGGCTCTTGTGATCAGAATACACCTCACAGCGGTTACCAATAAGGTAATGCCGCCAAATCTTGAGTGCATGAACCACTGCAGCCAACTCCAAATCATGGGTAGGATAGTTGAGTTCATGGGGCCTCAACTGCCTCGATGCATAGGCCACTACCTTGCCTTCTTGCATAAGAACACAACCGAGTCCCTGTCGAGAGGCATCACAATAAATATCAAAGCTCTTGTGAATGTCAGGGAGAACAAGCACTGGAGCTGAAGTCAACCGCCTTTTGAGTTCTTGAAAACTCAAATCACAAGCAGAAGACCACACGAATTTCTTTTCTTTCTTGAGCAATTCGGTCATGGGCTTTGCAATCTTGGAGAAGTTCTCGATAAAGCGGCGGTAGTAGCCCGCTAAACCAAGGAAACTCCTCACATCAGTGACTGACCTGGGCTGTCCCCAAGACAAAACATCGCTGACCTTGCTAGGATCCACCGCTACACCACCTGCTGAAAGAACATGGCCCAAGAATGCCACTTCCTTCAACCAGAACTCGCACTTGCTGAACTTGGCATACAGCTGATGCTCACGAAGCTTGCCCAACACAATCTGCAGGTGCTCAGCATGCTCTTCTTCACTCTTGGAGTAGATAAGAATGTCATCAATGAAAACCACAACAAACTTATCCAAATACTCCATGAACACCGAGTTCATAAGATTCATGAACAAAGCTGGAGCATTAGTCAAGCCGAAAGACACGACGGTGTACTCGTAAAGGCCATAACGAGTAGTGAACGCCGTCTTTGGAATATCCTCAGCCCTGATCCGGACTTGATGGTACCCCAATCTCAAGTCAATCTTGGAGAACACACAAGCTCCAGTCAACTGGTCAAAGAGATCGTCAATACGAGGCAAAGGATATTTGTTCTTCACCGTCACTTCATTAAGCGGACGGTAATCAACACACATACGCAGGGTCTTGCCCTTCTTTTTCACAAAAATAACTGGACAACCCAAGGGAGATGAGCTAGGACGGATGAAGCCTTTTGCTTGCAGCTCACCCAACTACTTCTTCAGCTCCTCCAACTCATTAGGAGGCATTCGGTACGGCGCCTTTGAAATTGGAGCGGTACCGGGCAGCAACTCAATAACAAACTCCAAGTCTCGAACTGGAGGCATACCGGGCAAATCTTCAGGAAAGACATCCACAAAGTCACAGACTGTGGGCACATCCTGAATCCCCATGGCTGGCTTAGCTTCAAGGGCACAAAGGTGTGGCCCTTGCAGCTGCGGTGAAATCCCAACTTGCTCGCCTGAGGGACTAGTGAGGAAAACCATCTTCCTGGCACAATCTATTTGCCCCAAGTGTTGGGACAACCAATCCATGCCAAGAATCACATCCAGGCGTGCCGAATCAAGTAAGATGAGGTTCGCCAAGAATTCCACTCCTTCGATATTAATGGGAACGCCCCGGCATTCTTGATCAGCTCTCATTTCCGCCCCCGGAGAGCGAATAAGCAAGGGAATTGTAACACCCCAAGACCCACATTACCCTGGAATGCTACTAAACCACTCTACAGCTAGCCAATAATTTCAAGATAAATTAATTCGGCAACATCTCTAGACAAAAAGCATTAAGCGGAAGCACAAACATCTAAGGGAATAAAGATAACGGTAACAAGTTCAATAATTAAACAACCTCTAGCAGATTAATCAAAGAATGGTTCACAAGTCCATCCTTATTAAATAACATAATCCTCCACAAATAGTTAAGCATTTGGCTAGAATTTCATCGACTTTATTACAACATGAGTTGATGAACCATGTGCATTATTGTGGTGCCGCTCTACCCATCCCATGAATGCTCAACAATCACTGTAGGGGAAAGAAAACAAGGGTGAGATAAAAATCTCAGCAAGCAAACTGTTTAACCGGCTATTCGGACTACAAACAAACATACAACATCATTAAAGTATCCAAATGTCCACACCCATAATGTGAATCCACATTCATTTACCGACCAATTAAACTACAAAGATATTAAGCATCAATATCCAATCCCCATAATGATCACAATTATAGCCTCAACCATATTTACTACCAAAGATAGTAAAATATTAACAATTGAATCTTGATCAACTGCTCCATGTTAATCACCACTACCACTACCAATGACAATAAAGTATTAGCGTGTTTTACCTCATAACTTTACTATTTCTCATCCACAATGCTATCCACAATTACCACAAGAGAGAAGAATCTCATGCCACAACCACAACCTCTACCATACCACAAGGGTGAACCCCATTCCACAACCACAACCACATTACTCATACCACAAGAGACTCTCATGAGTCAATTTCACATTACAAGCTGTGAAGTTGCGTTTGTTTGCAAAAATAACTTCACCTCAATATCTTGCACAAGTATGCAAATGATCTTTCCACAATGTAATGCATATGTATGCTATGCTCCCGCACCTTTACCCAACAAGGTAAAGGTATGCATCGTCTACTGACAATGCACGATGTTGTGTGCCGTCTGATCGCGGCTATAAGCGACATCCACAATGCAAATGTCATGATATGTCATGAATGATATGATAATCATAAACCACAAGAATTTAACCACGAAGGTCAACAACATACTCATCATGAATATTTTCTCATAATCCACATGTGTCTCATTAAGCACAATACCATCGTGTCATAAGACCATTACCACATAACCCACACCTGATTCACCAAGATCAAAATCAATCGATATAGATGGAACTCTATCACATAGACCACCACATGATCATCATGAAAATAACCACAAGGAATTAATAACATGTCCACCTTGAGTTTATTTTCATATTCCGCATTTGGCTCATTAAGCGAATTACCACGATACTACCCAAACTCATCCAAACATAGCAATTGATTAATATCTTGCCACCACATTTTTACTTGGAAAACATGTAACCATGGCATATCATTTAACATTACGTCAATCATGCATAGTGCAAATAGTAAGAAAACGGGTTAAACCGTAGCACAACCGCTACATTTACTTGCCTTCGCGATGCGCACGCGTTAGCCGACAAAGTCGATACTCCTAAACCTGAGGCTTCACCTCCTAAACAGGTAAAATAATTTCAATTAAGACATAATATACTCAGCGCTACTAATCGGTATTCTACAACGCTTACTTGACGACTCAAAACGAGTTTACAAAGCTGAAACCGAAAAACAACGTTTCCTGCCATATACTGATTCTGGACAGCAGCACGGTAAATGACATAACTCATGAACTGGAAGTCAAAATGAGGTAAACCCAATTTCTGTAAATTCTTAACTGAATAATCTACAATACTCTAGTTGACACGATAAACCAATTCGGCCATAATATTAGGCTAACCATTGTCTGAACTTTCAGTACAGAAACTGCCTACACAATCGAACAGCAAAACTAAAATGACTATAACTTTTAATAGGTAACTCCAAATTGATCGTTCTTTATCAATCTGAAAAGGTTATCGAATTACCTACAATAACCTAGTTGGGTGAACGTTCAGATTCTACCAAATTCCCTTTCATATTTTAAGAAATAACCAGACAGATTATTCTCGTCAGATTTCTGGCAGCAGATACTAAATCGACCATAACTTTTGACTCAGACCTCGGAATCGAGTGATCTTCGCGGCTACTGAAAGATAACGACATAACCCACATAACTCTAGGAGATGGAATCTTAAAATTCAGCCTCTAAATACACGAAAAAACCCACGCAAGATACTGGACAGAATTGAATCTTCTGCAGCCCAACAATTAACCAACAATTCTAATCGGTTTCGCATCTACTATGGATCAAACAGCGGGGAAGGCATCTCGTTACCCTTGTAGAACCTTGGGGAAATGCTGGTTGAATCCATGAAGAAGATCCCCTTCTTCTCCTCCTTTCTCTCCCTTCTTCTTCCTCCCAAGACCAGTAGCAAGGAGCAGCAAAGGGGCGACATGGAGGCGTGGCAGCAAAGGGGAGGAGGGTTGCTACAGGGCGGCGGGTACTGTAGCTGCGTGCTACAGTAAAAAGACCTAGGGTTTGGTTGGCCCTTCTTAAACCAACTTCCCACTTGGGCCAAACAACGTAATAAAGCCCAAGATTAAATCTCCTCTAAAAACTGATTTCTCTTTTTAATTCTGTTAAATACCTTTCTCATTTCAATTAATTCTCTAATGTTAAACAGGATATTACATAATCACGATGGATACTTTCTGTTAAGAGAAATCCTCTCTAAACTATATTGCACTTGAAAATTCAATAAATTTCTCTTCCCGAATAATAATTCTCACCGATTAATTTTATTAATCCGATTCTTGACTTCCCACACTTTAGGAGTATTACATTCTTCCCACCTTAAAAGGATTAGCCTCGAATCCAACTCTCTGAACCACAAAGAAAAGAACAACAAGCAAACAAAGAACCCAAACTAGGTGTACTCACCACCTCGAAGAGCTCGGGTACTTCTTTCGCAAAAGATCCTCCAGCTCCCACGTAGCCTCTCTCTCCGACGTGATTCGTCAAAGGACCTTCACATACTTGATGGTCTTATTCCTCAAGACCGCTCCGACGTATCCAAGATACGAGCGCCGACGCTCCACGGTGAGATCTGCTCCACCGTGACTGCTTCAGTCAAGCTTGTGTTCGGATCCCGCAAGTATTTCCTCGGCATAGACACATGGAAAACATTGTGCACACCACTCAAAGAGTTTGGCAACCCAAACGATAAGCCAAACTACCCACCCGAGCAACCACCGGAAAGTACCGATGTACCGCGGGCTAAGCTTCGGTGGTACCAAATGAACAATACCCTTGGTTGGAGACACCCAAAGGAGCACAAGGCTTCCCACGCAAACTCAATTCTCGGTGCGAACATCCGCATAATTCTTTTGTCGTACCCGAGCACCAACATGTCTGCCATTTTGGCAAAATTTCCATAATAACTATTAAGACCACCTTCTCAAACCATCCTCTTTCTTAAAACATTTTTCTCTTATTAAATATACTGGATAACCCAATATACCCCTTTTAAAGAATTTGATCACAAATTCCACTCACATCATTCTACTAGGAGCACAACGGTATCTTTTGCAAGCAGAACCCAAAGAATGAAGAGTAAAGAACTCTCAAGCATCACACTAGCAACCACTTTCCTTCAAAGGACCATGATCCAAATCAAAGGATTCACCACAAAATATTTCTACTCGCCAAGTAGACAATTGGAGAACCACACCACATAAGCTAAGAGTGAAAAAAAAATCACTCGACAGACCAAAACAATCAATTTCTTTTCCTAACTGGAAAAGACTACGCTCAACATACGTCAACTCAAAATGCAAATGGTCTCGCCATAAACACACAAAGATAAACAAGAATCAAGAGAGCATCGCACTACTTGACATAACAATAATTTCCCAATTCATTTCTTTTAATAATTTAACTTCCTTGAACCAAGGATTTTCAAATCATTACCCAACACACCACTCATTTAACTCAAGTTGGCCACCTCAACAATTAGCTCAATTGAGTACAACATCTACACCATTGTAGATAGACTCTACTGGCCCCGCAAATCATACTCTATCCCAAAACCACGACCAACAAAAGGCTTCGCAACCCACAACAATTACCATGTTCTTAGAAGAAGAGGTAAGAAGAAATAAATTCCAGCATACAGAAAATGGTCATCATCACAGTAGCCAAAAGACCAAAAGACCAAGGGAAAAAAATAGATAGCATTGAGGTTGGAAAAACACCAGATAGATCATCTGTACCTCAAATACTTATAGTACAACTTTTTCTTTCAATAAGAAACAATTTTTCTTTATAGCAAACATCCCGCCAATTCCAACAAAGGATGCTTGAAGACCACAACACGAGATTGAGATAAAAACCAAAAGATCATTCAACATGTCGCTTACTCAAAGCAACCTCGGCTATCACACAAGTCATAAGGTCCAAAAAGATTCCAACCAGTAAATCTCACACCCTTCAATTCAATTAGTATTATGGAATTAACAAATTCCTTTATTTTTAAAACATTCAACACCATAATCACAACTACATGCTATCAATTGTATTCACAACAAGATAAAACATTCTTTGCAAAAATCATCATATCATCTCACTCCTTCATATTTTTTCCAAAAGGAACACCATAAATCACTTCATCATGTTCTTATTATCCAAATAAGATTCCAACTACTTAATCTAGTTAAACCTAGTGCATAAGCCATCATATTAAAACAAACTCTTTAACAAGATGATATTAGAACATAACAACCTCACAAAACATGCTAGTATGAATCTCTTATTAGATTTCATACATTTATCTCGTACTGATGCTCAACTCTAGTTTAGCAAAAGGTAATTACACTCTAGCCATTCTGTCAATAATTGATTATTAATTTTTCATCAACATAGCATTAATGATCCTATCTCTAATTTGCAATCACAAAGACAATAAAGAGCACAGATTCAATACTCCACCTTATGTTAAGATATTAAAAATAAAATAACTTTAAACATTAATAATACCACTTTATGAGACAAGATTCCACAAGTCAATACATCACTGTATCCATTTCTTTATACATATTTCAACAATTTAGCATGGTAAAGTTACATAAATTTAATGATTGTACATGCTCATCAAGTATGTAAAGAGAGGACATATAAAAGGTTAATCTTATTAAGGCAATATTCCAACACCTCCTTACTTGACCATCCCGAATGGTCAGATTAATTACTTAAGATCAATCAATCCAATACATCCAACAAGTTGGGAAAATTAAACAACTACAATAATCAAAACAATTGTTTTTCATATTCCTTGATAAATGCATGAGTTCTACACATGTATCGCTAAATTTCTTAGCCAAAGATCTTCAAGAAACTACAACAGGACAACATCATATTAATCGACTTCACTTCTAAAGATGTTAGTAGAACTTAATGATGTACCACACTAACTTTTCAACTTGATAATTCACAATCTATCAATTATTTACATAATTTCCACCTACTACTTAAACACAACAAAACATCACAAAGGGGTTTTAACACTCCTTCTAGAGAGAAATCAAACTTCAAAAGTCGAAATAACTCAGAAGAAATGCATAGAGTCAATGCTTCCACAAGTTAATGAACTTCCCACATAAAGCTTTGATTCTCTCTAAAAAAATCAAACGAAATACAAGAGTCATGTTTTCCAGCAAGAAAGATGGAACAACACGGAAAATACTAGTCTCTCCAAAAGCACTTGCCCACAAGCGTCAAACAAACCCATCAATCAGAAAGAAACAATACTTGGCCTCAAGAACAATTAGAGGCCTAATGACAACCAACAACCGCAATAAACAGCTAACCCAAGAGAAAATCATTAACTGTAATAGGCCAAGAATCGGCCAACATCAATTCAAGGAGGATAACACTTTTCTAAGAAACTTACCCAAGACATCCGCAACTAAGTTACCCGAGGTAACTGCATCAAAATCCCCGTACTACGAACGGGTATAAACTGGCAATGCCCAAGGCAACAATCGCAATCCCTACCTCATATCATTGACTATCCTCACTCAAAGCGATCATATAAACAAATCATAAACATACAAGATTATCTCCAAGCATGAATCATCAAAATAACATGTCAAAGCTTGAATGCAATGCTTGTCCCATCCCATCCTACGTGCACCAAAGTGTGTCAATTTAATATTTTTAATTACCACGGACCTAAAGCCCGCTCGATACCAATGTAACACCCCAAGACCCACATTACCACGGAATGCTACTAAACCACTCTCTGACTAGCCAATAATTTCAAGATAAATTAATTCGGCAACATCTCTAGACAAAAAGCATTAGCGGAAGCACAAACATCTAAGGGAATAAAGATAACGGTAACAAGTTCAATAATTAAACAACCTCTAGCAGATTAATCAAAGAATGGTTCACAAGTCCATCCTTATTAAATAACATAATCCTCCACAAATAGTTAAGCATTTGGCTAGAATTTCATCGACTTTATTACAACATGAGTTGATGAACC
The DNA here is from genome assembly GCA_036346255.1 of Ampelocalamus luodianensis. Lineage (NCBI taxonomy): Eukaryota > Viridiplantae > Streptophyta > Magnoliopsida > Poales > Poaceae > Ampelocalamus > Ampelocalamus luodianensis. Next base: position 62,999,352 of record CM070634.1, read on the forward strand.
ATGTGCATTATTGTGGTGCCGCTCTACCCATCCCATGAATGCTCAACAATCACTGTAGGGGAAAGAAAACAAGGGTGAGATAAAAATCTCAAGAAGCAAACTATTTAACCGGCTATTCGGACTACAAACAAACATACAACATCATTAAAGTATCCAAATGTCCACACCCATAATGTGAATCCACATTCATTTACCACCAATTAAACTACAAAGATATTAAGCATCAATATCCAATCCCCATAATGATCACAATTATAGCCTCAACCATATTTACTACCAAAGATAGTAAAATATTAACAATTGAATCTTGATCAACTGCTCCATGTTAATCACCACTACCACTACCAATGACAATAAAGTATTAGCGTGTTTTACCTCATAACTTTACTATTTCTCGCATCCACAACTGCTATCCACAATTACCACAAGAGAGAAGAATCTCATGCCACAACCACAACCTCTACCATACCACAAGGGTGAACCCCATTCCACAACCACAACCACATTACTCATACCACAAGAGACTCTCATGAGTCAATTTCCACATTGCAACCGTGAAGTTGCGTTTGTTTGCAAAAATAACTTCACCTCAATATCTTGCACAAGTATGCAAATGATCTTTCCACAATGTAATGCATATGTATGCTATGCTCCACGCACCTTTACCCAACAAGGTAAAGGTATGCATCGTCTTCTGACAATGCACGATGTTGTACCGTCTGATCGCGGCTATAAGCGCGACATCCACAATGCAAATGTCATGATATGTCATGAATGATATGATAATCATAAACCACAAGAATTTAACCACGAAGGTCAACAACATACTCATCATGAATATTTTCTCATAATCCACATGTGTCTCATTAAGCACAATACCATCGTGTCATAAGACCATTACCACATAACCCACACCTGATTCACCAAGATCAAAATCAATCGATATAGATGGAACTCTATCACATAGACCACCACATGATCATCATGAAAATAACCACAAGGAATTAATAACATGTCCACCTTGAGTTTATTTTCATATTCCGCATTTGGCTCATTAAGCGAATTACCACGATACTACCCAAACTCATCCAAACATAGCAATTGATTAATATCTTGCCACCACATTTTTTACTTGGAAAACATGTAACCATGGCATATCATTTAACATTACGTCAATCATGCATAGTGCAAATAGTAAGAAAAACGGGTTAAACCGTAGCACAACCGCTACATTTACTTGCCTTCCGCGATGCGACGCGTTAGCCGACAAAGCTGATACTCCTAAACCTGAGGCTTCACCTCCTAAACAGGTAAAATAATTTCAATTAAGACATAATATACTCAGCGCTACTAATCGGCATTCTACAACGCTTACTTGACGACTCAAAACGAGTTTACAAAGCTGAAACCGAAAAACAACGTTTCCTGCCATATACTGATTCTGGACAGCAGCACGGTAAATGACATAACTCATGAACTGGAAGTCAAAATGAGGTAAACCCAATTTCTGTAAATTCTTAACTGAATAATCTACAATACTCTAGTTGACACGATAAACCAATTCGGCCATAATATTAGGCTAACCATTGTCTGAACTTTCAGTACAGAAACTGCCTACACAATCGAACAGCAAAACTAAAATGACTATAACTTTTAATAGGTAACTCCAAATTGATCGTTCTTTATCAATCTGAAAAGGTTATCGAATTACCTACAATAACCTAGTTGGGTGAACGTTCAGATTCTACCAAATTCCCTTTCATATTTTAAGAAATAACCAGACAGATTATTCTCGTCAGATTTCTGGCAGCAGATACTAAATCGACCATAACTTTTGACTCAGACCTCGAATCGAGTGATCTTCGCGGCTACTGAAAGATAACGACATAACCCACATAACTTTAGGAGATGGAATCTTAAAATTCAGCCTCTAAATACACGAAAAAACCCACGCAAGATACTGGACAGAATTGAATCTTCTGCAGCCCAACAATTAACCAACAATTCTAATCGGTTTCGCATCTACTATGGATCAAACAGCGGGGAAGGCATCTCGTTACCCTTGTAGAACCTTGGGGAAATGCTGGTTGAATCCATGAAGAAGATCCCCTTCTTCTCCTCCTTTCTCTCCTTCTTCTTCCTCCCGAAGACCAGTAGCAAGGAGCAGCAAAAGGGCGACATGGAGGGCGTGGCAGCAAAGGGAGGAGGGTTGCTACAGGGCGGGCGGTACTGTAGCTGCGTGCTACAGTAAAAAGACCTAGGGTTTGGTTGGCCTTCTTAAACCAACTTCCCACTTGGGCCAAACAACGTGGGCGAAAGCCCAAGATTAAATCTCCTCTAAAAACTGATTTCTCTTTTAATTCTGTTAAATACCTTTCTCATTTCAATTAATTCTCTAATGTTAAACAGGATATTACATAATCACTGATGGATACTTTCCTGTTAAGAGAAATCCCTCTCTAAACTATATTGCACTTGAAAATTCAATAAATTTCTCTTCCCCGAATAATAATTCTCTACCGATTAATTTTTATTAATCCGATTCTTGACTTCCCACACTTCCGGAGTATTACAGGAATCCCCAAAGGAACAAAGTGAAGGTCACAATCAGCAGCAAATGATCTCGAAATAAAAGAATGCGATGCTCCAGAGTCAAACAATACTGCAGCGGGACGATAACAAACAAGGAACGTACCCAACACAACGTCGGGTGCCTCCTGAGCCTCCTCAGCCGAGATGTGGTTGACTCGACCACTCCCGACACTCTGGGTCTTCTGGATCACCTTCTGGTCAGGTGTGTGACCATTCCGCGTCCTCCATTAGGACGAGGGGTCGCTCGATCCTCCGAGGGCAATCGCTAGCATAGTGGCCCTTCTTGTTGCAAAGCGGCGGTGACATCGCGGCCGGGTTGCGGAGCGCAACTGCTCTTTGGTCGCAGTGCACGTGGTCAAACACGGCTGCGGGGTCGAGCAACCGCGCCGACGGCCTCGGTGGCGGTGAAGCCAAGCACGAGCCCCGTGCCGCCCAACACAGGGGCCAGTGAGGAGGCACTGTGCGAGCCGATGGGCCTCCACTTGCGCTTGCGGGACTCACCCAGCGCGCCGCCTTGTGCTCGCGGCGATGGCCTTATCAACCAAGGCACGGAAGTCGCAAAGTCCACTATAGATAGCTTGTCTGCAGCTCCTCGGACAAACCATCTATGAACTTCTCTGCTTAGCCTCATCGAGGCCACCTCTCTGAGCATAACGAGCCAAGTGGTTAAACTCGCATGATACTCGAGACGGACTTGCGCCCGCTTTAGCGCAAGAAACTCCTTCTTCTTGAGCTTCATCAGGCCATCGGGAATGTGGGCCCGACGGAAAGCGATCGAAACTCATCCCACGAGACAACGTGGCTGCGGGCGACATGGCGAAAGTTCTCCCACCAGAGAGTGCCGCACCCTCAAGCCGATGGGATGCAAAGAGTGCCCGCTCTGCGCTCGGCATCGAGCAATGTTGAGCTTTCGCTCAACCGACGCACCAATCATCCGCGCCCAAAGGGTCCTCGGACCGAGAGAAAGTAGGCGGGCGACGGAGAAACTCCGCAAGCCCACCACGAGGCGGTGGCCACCACCTCCGCATCCCGGCACCGGGGAGTGGAGGTGTTCCTCGCAATGACTTCCAAGATCCGGGTCTGGTCCATGCGATTCCGCTCGATCTGAGCCAGAACCTCAGCCATGGTCGAAGGAGGGGGAAGCTCCTCATCGGAACCAACCGGCTGACTGCTACGAGTAATTCTTGCCATCCTGTTCCACAAAAATAGGTTAAACACAACTCCGGAACAGGAGACAAAGAAAACAACTGACCACTCTACAAAACAAACTTTAAAACCTCATGTAACAACATAAAACTGCAGTAAGATCATAAAGATAATATCCATCTTCCTATTATGACTAACTCGTATGGAAGAACGAGTAATCAATTTTCAGGAAGGCAATTTCAGGATATTAACTTCTGTTCGAAAACAACTAGGAAACAGGGTGAGAAATTTACTAAAGAAAAGTTAGACACTTAGCTATCTCATATCATTTCTTACCCTTTTATCCCCACCAATTTTAGTTGACTTAACCTCTCATTTTAGCACTTACTACTAATCAAATGCTAGCTGTCCAGAAATTTCTTGCTTGCTGTCCAGAAATTTCTTTTCGAGCCTCTGGCCGAAATTTGTAGCCTCCAGAAGCTCCTGATCTTCTCAAGACAGCCAACAATTTCATTTTATAAATCTCATGGTTTACCCAAACCAATCTACTCGATTAACAACTATCTTTTGAAGGAAGATGAGAGGAAAACTCAGCTTTCAAATTCAGTTCAGAATAAGGCGAGATAAGCAAGCTAAGATAGATAAGGAGTAAAATCTGAGAACTTACTTAAGATTTTCAGAAAAGCACTTGTTATTAGGAAAGTAAGTTTTCAAAATATACTAGGGACGACCAAGCTAGGGGTTTCTACGATCAGTATGGCTCTGATACCAAACTCTGTGAGACCCCGGTTTATTATACTTGTAATACTTAACCTTCCTCTGGTTCTAGTATCGCAAATAGAATAAACCGCGCCTCGATGGATATGTGCTTCCCGAACAAGCCAAGCACACATACATCATTCCAAAGCATGCATCATTTCCATACAATGAGAATATGACAAGTCTACCAAAGACATACATAATATAAGTTATTACAACACACCGACCGGCCAAATGACATAAGTACCAAATAAAGTAATGAAGCAAAAGTTGCCATAAGATGGCTTAAACCAAAAGACGACCGGTTAGCCACATAACACCACGGGCAACCGGCCAAGGCCGCCAAGCTAATCGCCCCTTAAAGCGCCACAAAGCACAACTCACAAAAGTGAGGCCCATCGGACTCACTATCATCCTCTGCACAACACAAGCAATGCGGTGAGTACAAAATGTACTGCAAGACTTACGAGTAGCAAGCCTATACATAGCTACATGGAAGCTGTATTCAAATGAATGTGGTTATATGGTTCTTTGGACGCACAAAGCAAGTTTCATTTGCAATATTGTAATAGATTGAACAGCAGTTTGTAAAATCTGATTTTAAGCATTTAAATAACAGCGAGTAAACGTAAGTAACAAGTATCCACCTAGAACTGACTTTCCCTAAAGCCACCACAACATAGCACGAATCCCTGATCCGTACCACCATCAAGTTTTAATTATAAAAACGGTTGTAGTCTAACTCTTGAAAGACTTCCCCAAGCGTGTCCATAACCTAGGACGAGGCTATTCGAATAGTTTTAATCCTGCAGGTGTACCAATGTACCCACACTTGGATCGCCTTTTTGCCAAGCTATTAAGCACACTTCCTTTGGTATGCAAGCACGGCTAAGTCCTCTGAACCCTTTCCAATGGAATATGCTAATCAAGAGACGCACGTATGGGGGTTAACCCTTAGTGATCTGCCGACGAAATATGGATCACAAGGACCCATACGTGGAGCAAGATACACCGGCCTCGGCGGGTGTTCCTCTCCCTAGAAACGTGTCCATGTTGCATATAATCAAATATGCAACCCACCACGCGACTCTTTAATTAACACAGCCCAAAGTACTCAGCTAAGAGAGGTCCCATATCCCCCTAGTGTGGTTAGCATGCACAAATGCTTGGTTCGGTGTAACAAGTAGCTCGGTCCTTAATTGACCCGGGCACCATTCCAGTCACACCAAAAGATCACACCATCTTACCATTGTGCCCAAGTCTAAATTGTTTTCATTTTCAGTTTCAGTTTTGCAATTTAGACAAAGCACAAGGCCGAAATATACATGTTATAACAGTTTGTGTGATCAAGGTTATCGACAAGTCGATAACCGCCCATTTCTACCGATAGCTAAGCATAATGACACGTAAACTACTAAGTGACAAGGGTTCATCCAGCGAACCCAAAATCACAGCAAGTAATCCTAGGCTCAGTAGTAGAGGATTAAACAATTCCTACTGATCATGCAACTACTGGGCCAACTATCGACAATAGTTTAAAACAACATAGCAATGCATACATAGAATTTGCAAACAATATATTAGAATTTGAAAATAGTAGGAACAATATGATCAAATGAATGCTACATCTGCTTGCCTTGCTGGAGTGCAGGATCTGATGGCTGCTGTGGCTCAATATCAGCAATAAAATTATCTTCGGAACCTAACGCGGAAAGGCGATAAGCAAATAAGAACGAAGAATACCAAATAAACTCCAACAGCAAAACACATCCAAAACTAATAAAATGTACACAACAGCTAGGGAATGATTTTATATAGTGATAGGAACAAGAATCATGCAATTTGGACTAAGCATGCAAAAGATATGGACAAAATACTCTTTCTCAGCCTTACATCAACCTAATTAATATTTAGCACTGTTTATGGCGAAATTTTCTACAATGATCTAGGGTCTGAAATTTTTATAGCAGGTAGATTATAACATCCTAATAACAGCAAAGTTGGATTTACTAAATTTGGAGTTATACACATTTACTCATGATTTTTCTAAGGTGCAAATCTAGCATATAATAATTTCCAGAAACATAAATATGCTCAGAATTAATTTTATATTGAAGTATGCTAACAGAGGGATTTTCTAGCATTGATCTTATATATTTTGCATTTATAGGAAATTACTTGTGACTTTTATAAAATTTCTAGAATTTCTAAATGCTGAAAATAGGTCAAAAATCATTAATCAATGTTTCTGTTGCTATCCTGGCCTACAATCATTTTAATATTAATGTTTGGTTAATAACAAATTTATCAAAGTTGGAATCATTCATTTTGGACATACCGAGAGCAAGATATGCATTTTCTAGGGTTTTATTCATTTGCTGGAAAAGCCAAAATAACAGAAAGCAAGTTTTTAAGGTCTACACGAATTTTCATTACAGCAACAAGGCCTAAAGCATTTTTAAATGAAACTTTAGCCTAAGACAAAATTATTACAGTTGGAAACAATAAAAAAGAGTTTAAAATGAATTTACTATGATTTTATAAAGTTTCTGCACAAATTTTAGTTGTAAAATAATTACTTATCGAAATCCCGATAATCTAATCAAAAGGTAACGACGTGGACGCGCGAGAGCCATTGATTGAAATCAAGCGGCGCGGAGGAGCGGAGGCAACCGAACAGCCCAAGAGATCTCCACCGTCGATCTCACGATCGGAAGGTCGAGGCGGTGAGCTTTCGGACCTCGCGAACGTCTCACGGATCGCGTGCGGCGATCTCGGATGAACGGCTCACAACGCTGGGAGATCGGGTTACCGAAGCGTCCCAAATGATCTTGGCCGCAGATCAAGAATCGGACGGTGGCTATTGATCGCGGCTCAAAAGACGTCTTGACACGTGGGGCGCTTGTCGGTGACTTGAGTCACAACCGAACGCTTTAACCCACGTGCGCATGCTGCGCCCACACGTCGGTGAGACAGAGGAACAATTAAGACAGCGATTAATTACCAGGATCCAATGATTAGCGATTGACTTAGTAATTAATGTGTCCTAATGACTGGCACGGCTGTGATTTAAGAGGTTGGAGGGCCCGCATGTCAGAGACCCAAAAGGTGGATTTCCGACAGCGATAACCTCCGACACATTAATTAACTAATGATTAATCCTTAATGATGCCGGAACAGCACGGAGTTGTGCCAGCGGGTGATTTACGGATGTTGGGCCCACTGTCAGCGGCTCAACGATAAAGATTAAGACACCACTAATGAACTAATGATTAGCGATCACAGGGTAATTAATGTGTCCTAAACAAATGACGAAAACGGGAGTTTTGCACCGGCAAAACCCCGAGCGGCCTCAACGGCTTGTCGCCGGCGACACTGGCCGCGGCGGCACCAACCAAGTACTGAAATGGAATCGCAATAGCGCCTAGAACCTAATGGTGGCATTCTCGCCGGCGGTGAGGGACTAGAACGCCGGCTAGCCGGAAAATGAAAATGGGAGCTTTTACTGCTAAGCGCGAAAATAGCGAAAAGCTCAGCTGCAGTCCAAGGAAGCGGGTGCCAAAGCTTCTAACGACTAATAAGAAGCTACCTTGATGAAGAGAAGCTTCAAAGATGGCCGGAGATGCTTGATCACGGAGGAAGCTCGCCGGACTTGGAGAAGAAGGATTGAAAATGACACCCTGAGCCAAATGAGTGATTCCAAAGCATCAATATAGCTTCATTATGGTCCACAGAAGCTACATGAGCAAGTAATTAGAAAATGGAGCACTCACCTGAGCTGAGGAAGAAGATGACCGATTTCAGCCGAATTTGAACAAACCCCAAATTGGACAATTCCTGAGAATCAAATCCAAAATTAAGTGAGGGGAAACGTTCAAGATAGTAAGGAGATAAGAATAGGGTAAAGAAATGTGAAGGATAACCACTGGAACACCAAGAACATCAATGGAGCTCTCGGGTCAACAATGGCGATTTGGAGGTTTTGAGGAGTTAAGCTCCCATACTGTAAATGGAGCTTGATGGTGGTCTAAAGAAACACCAGGAAGTATTGAGAGTGCTTATAAAGCCTTGAAAGCGTTAGGGTAAGGACCACAAGCTTTTGGTGGCAGCCACGAGCACAAGGTGCGCCGACAAGGAAAAAGCGGTGGGCGTGCAATAGGGTATGGCTTTGGCTCGTAGCGTCCCATACCCCTAAGCGTCGGCTAGGCGACCGTAGGAGGCACGAAAAGACACCCCATGCCCTACACTGTGCTCGCACGGCCGGAGGTTGAAGATGACCAGCGATAAAGGCTCGGGCGATCCAGAGCCCCACGATTTAAATCGGACGGCTAAGATAGCGCCATGCCTCCGGGCTTTAAAACACAACGAAGAGGTCACGAGCCCTAGGATTAAGAATGAACGGCTCAGATTGCCCCACGTCGCAAAGCGCGATTTACAAAGAGAACAGCGGGCGTTGGATCTTAATCCAACGGCTCTGATTCAAACCAACAACCGGAGGGTCCGAAGGTCTCGGAGGATCTCGACGGTTGGATGGAGATCTAACAGTCGACATTCATTTAAGCAACCGGAAGGTCCGAAGGGTTACACGCACGAGGGCCGCGCGATCGAGATCTAACGGTTGCGATTCAACGCGTGTTTTTAAAGAGAGGCCCGGTGCAGTTAGTTGACTGGACCGAGTCGATTAGCTCGAGCCCGAGTCTGACTCGAACCCAAAGCACAGTGCAACCAGGTTTGACTTCTAAATTCAAGAGAGACTTTGAAGGATTTATTTGAGGTAGCAAATTAACTCCAAAAATTATGAAATTTTTACAGGAGCTTTCTAACTCAGATATTAACCTTGTGTAAAATTCTCAGAGGTTTTTATGCTGTGAATAAATCTCCAAAAATTCTGCAAGGCTCTGTTTTAATGTTTGACTGAGATTCAAACAGGCTTGACTGCCCCTAAAAATATTCAAACAATTTCTAAAAATTGTGAAATTTTTCAGAGGGGTCACAGACCATCCCAAGAACTTAGGAAAAATATTTCCAGAGGATGATCACAAAATTTGACAAGATTGTTTTTGGAAAATCAAAGTTTGGATCAAATAGACTTGTGACTTTGTATTTCTATAATCCCTTGTACAAGAATTGCTTGGCACAACAGGAAATACATGATGTAAGAAAAGTTTTAATTTCTACTGATTTTCTTACATTTGAAACACAAGTCCAAAGATGGGATGTTACAGCGGTGAACGGGCGAGCCCTAGAGGAGGCAAAAGAGCGTGCGATAAACTCAGGGGTGCGGGAGAGGAAGTGACGAGTGAGCAAAACCCTAGCGGTTCCCACCTTATAAGAGGTTATCACCGATGGTTATTTAATATAACCGTCTGTGATAATTAATCATAGACGGCTCTAAAGCATAACCGTCTGTGATACGTTCCATATCACAGACGGCGGTATTGACAAACCGTCTATGATATATCACAGACGGTTCTGCAATAAAACCATCTGTGATAAACTCATATCATAGACGGTCTGTTTATAGAACCGTCTGTGATAAACTCATATCACAGATTGCCAATAGGTTTTGTCAAGCTATCATAGACGGTTCTTAAATATAACCGTCTGAGATAAGCTCATATCACAGACGGTCACAGACGGTTATATAATAGAACCGTCTGTGATTACATGACAAAACCTATTGACAATCTGTGGTATCCTGACAATTGTCGGTTACAATGAACGTCCACATTGACATCAATATCAAAATATATGAGAGATGACAAAACCTAGTGACAAGTATATATGATGACAAGCTCATAACACATTTTACTTCAAAAACCAATTGTCGGTTACAATGAACGTCCACATTGACATCAATATCAAAATATATGAGAGATTACAAGTCCATAACACATGTTGTTATGGAATAAATTAATTACAATGGATTCAATTCTTAATTAAAATATAGCCCTTCATGATGATCGGCGCGCATATAGCTAGCTTCCTCACTGGGTTCTTCCTCGAGCCTGATGCCATCTCCGAAAGGAGGCAACTCGTCAAATTGATTGTATTCTTCCTCGTCCACTACATTCTCAACTCTGACAATCCTTCTTTTTCCATGAAGAACTACGTGGCATTTCTTATTTGCCGGGTCGGTTACATAGAATACTTGAACAACTTGATTAGCCAGTACGAATGGTTCGTCTTTGTATCCGACACGTTCAAGGTCCACGGTAGTGACGCCGTACTTGTCAACCTTCACCTATGGGAGATGGACCCAACGGCATCGAAATAAGGGGATCTTGAAAAGCACGTAGTCGAGCTCCCATATCTCCTCTATTTGCCCATAGTACGAGCTCCTCAGCCCATCGGTACTGAATGCATCTATGCGGACACCGCTGTTCTGGACTGTGCTCTTCCTATCCTGAGCTGTCGTATAAAATATGTACCTATTTATGTCGTATCCTTGCCATGTGACAATTGTAAATTGTGGCCCTTGTGCCAACCATAGCAATGTATCATCACTTGATGACCTCCCAGTGATTCACACCTTTAACCATCCGTTGAACTGACGGTTGTGCTCTGTCATGATCCAAACCTCCGACCGGTTTGGATTCTATTGGCGTATCATGTCTTTGTGCTCGTCGATGTACGGGGACACTTCGGTCATGTGTTGCAAGACCGTGAAATGGGCTTGAGCGTATGTATCCAGATCGGGAGTGATTGATTTCCTTCCGATGGTCCCGATACCATCCAGTCTCCCCTCATGACGAGATAGAGGCACACCTATCGGATCCACCTGAGCCATGTAGTCGACGCAGAACTCAATGACCTCTTCCGTTGCATAACCTTCGATGATGCTGCCCTCCGGTCGAGATCGATTCCGTACGTAGGACTTGAGAATTCCCATGTACCTCTCGAACGGGTACATATGACGTAGGAACACAGGGCCGCATATCTTTATCTCTTTCACAAGGTGAACAATGAGATGGACCATGATATCGAAAAATGACGGAGGGAAATACATCTCAAGATGACATAGAGTCGTCACCACCTCGGCCTATAGAGCATCTAGTCCTTGGGGATCGATGACCTTCTGAGCAATTGAGTTGAAGAAATAACACAGCCTCAAGATTGCCACTCGGACCTTGTTCGGTAAGATACTCCTAATTGCAACAGGAAGCATTTGTGTCATCAGCACATGACAATCATGCGACTTCATACCAATTAATTTCAAATCTTGCATAGAAACAAGTTTCTTAATGTTAGCAGAGTAACCAGACAGGACTTTCACACCATGCAAGCTCTGGCACAGTTCATTTCTCTCGACCTTGGACAAAGTGTAGCAAGCTGGGGGAAGGTACGTTTGTTCTGTATCAGTCTCTTGCGGTGCTAACTCGGTCCTTATGTTCATATCGACCAAGTCTCGTCGTGCGTTAACACCATCCTTTGTTTTGCCACTAATGTTCAGTAAGAGACCAATCAAGCTATCACATACATTCTTCTCCACGTGCATGACGTCGCTGCAGTGGCGAACTTCTAAGTGCTCCCAATAAGGCAAGTCCCAAAAAATTGACCGCTTCTTCCAGATGTTCTTCTGACGGGTTCTTAATTGACGTCCCTTCCCAAGCACAACATCGATATCCTTAACCATATCATAGACATCTTTCCCTCTAAAAGCTCTTAGAGCTGAACCGTCCTCCTTATTTCCCTCGAATTGTTTCTTCATCTTTCGGTATGGGTGACTCCTGGGAAGGAACCTACGGTGACGCGTATACACGGTTTTGCGCGAGTTGTTTAGCCATACACTCTCCGTAGCATCTAAGCACTACGGACAAGCTTTGGCTCCTTTTGTACTGAAGCCCGACAGGTTACCAAGGGTAGAAAAATCATTGATGGTGCAGAACAACATGGCGTGTAAAGTGAAGTTCTCTCGTTTGTACGCATCCCATACCATACCCCTTCGTTCCATAGTGTCACAAGATCTTCCAACAATGGTGCTAGGTACACATCAATATCATTCACAGGTTGTTTCGGCTCTTGGATAAGTAGTGACATCAAAATGTACTTCCGCTTCATACACAGCCAAAGAGGAAAGTTGTACATGCATAGATTCACACGCCAGGTGCTATGTCGGCTGCTCATGTTACCAAAAGGATTCATTCCATCTGTACTCAACCCTAACCTTATGTTCCTCGGTTCTGCACCGAACTCTTCGAAGCTCCGATCGAAGTTTCTCCACTGAGCAGAATCAGCAGGGTGTCTTAGCTTTCCATCTTTCTTACGGTCCTCCGAGTGCCAACGCACCAATCTTGCCTCCTTTGGGTTCGCAAATAAACGCTTCAAACGTAGGATCACAGGCAGATACCACAACATCTTAGCATGAGGTCCTTGCTTCAACCTAGCAGTATTCTGACGCTTGTATCGGGATGCTTTGCACACGGGGCATACATGCATGTCTGCATACTCTTTATAGTAGAGGATACAATCGTTTGGACATGCATGTATTTTTTCTACTTCCATTCCCAATGGACAAAGAACCTTCTTTGCTTGGTAGGTGGTGTTGGGCAACACGTTTCCCTCCAGAAGAATGTCCGCTAGGAGACCTAACAACGCTGTGAAACTCTTATCGGACCAACCATTGCTTGCCTTTAATTTAAGCAGTTCAATCACGATTGACGACCTTGTGTATTCCGGCTTGCAGCTAGGGAACAAAGGTGTCACCGAGTCCTCCATTAAGCGCTCGAATTTACATAACTCTCTCTCACTGTAGTTCTCTTCTGCATCGTGTAGCATCTGATCCAGATTGTCATCGTGTGACCTATCCTCATCAAAAGCACAGTCTACATCCGGTATATCGTTGACTTCCTCGGCGATGTCATTATTACTAACTTCCTGTGTAATCTGCTCTTCACCGCGACTGGTCCAACATGTATACCCTTTTTTGAAACCCCTTCGAATCAAGTGTGCTTCTATCTGCGCCGGGTTGGTAAACATCTTCAGATTACCTCAATCAATGCATGGACAGTACATAAATTTTATCCCCTTCTTCAACATATCCTGCTCGGCGGCTCTTCTAAAAGCAACCACGTCATTAATGTACTCTTGACTCACACGGTTTATACCATACATCCAGTTTCGGTCCATCTACGCTACACATGTAACAAAATATATAGTGTCAAATTAGATTAATAAAATCTCTCTCAACCGCTCTCTCTCTCTCTCCATTTCCTTCCCCCTCACAGAACTTTAATGCATATGCCAACCACCCAATAAAAAAATATTATTCTATTCCCTTGCATCCGGATGCAAAAGTTTGCATCGATTCCTAGAGTTTTGCTTCGGAATAGGCAGCTTCCACGTGTGGAATCGGTTCCTCACATCAAATCTAGCCATTTGAACCGACTAATTAAGCACGTAAATTGCAGATGCTCTAAAGGGTTACAGATTGTTACCCTCGGAGCTCACGACGAAAATACCAAATCTTTTGAGATTTCTCTCCTTCTCCCTCCCTTTCTCCTCTCCTTCTCCTCCCCTGTCTCTCTGTCGGCGGCGCAGTGGGTTTTTATCTGGGTGGCAGCTCAAATGGGAATGGGCAGGAGGTACTCCAGGTATTTATAGCGCGAGGATATCACAGACGGTTCAAAATATGAACTGTCTGTAATATACAAATATCACAGACGGTTTTTCAATAGAACCGTCCGTGATATTTCACATACGGTTCTATTGAAAAACTGTCTGTGATAATCTCCCGTATCACCGACGGTTTTGAAAGAGAATCGTCCGTGATATTTCACATACGGTTCTATTTATAAACCGTCTGTGATACGGACGATTATCACAAACGGTGTAGTAATAGAACCGTCTGTGATATTTCACAGACGGTTCTGTTTATGAACCGTTTGTGATATCTGCCTATCACAGACGGTTACTAATAAGAACCGTCTGTGATAGGCCGGCAGTACAAATGCCGCGTCCCAACAGACCCAACACAGACGGTTCCAAATGAACCCGTCTGTGATGGGGTGTCTACTATAGCCTATTTTGTAGTAGTGCCTTAAGGAAAGCAATGAAAAATATGTAAATAGGCGACATCAAGCCTAAAGATGATCCATCATCTTTCACTCAATTTGAACCTCCTACCTCTTCCACAACAAATCAAATTCAAGTTGATATAGAGGACGATAAGGAAGATGATCAACCATCCAACCTACCACCAAGAATCCACAATACTATTACAAAAGATCATCAATAGATCAAATATTGGGTGATGTAAGTAATGGTGTACAAACTCGATCTCGTGTCACTTTATTTTGTGAACATTACTCTTTTGTCTCTTCTCTTGAGCCAAAGCATATAGATGACGATCCGGACTGGATGAACGCAATGCATGAAGAACTTAACAACTTCACCCGAAATGAAGTTTGAACATTGGTGGAGAGACCCAAGGAACACAATGTACTTGGTACAAAGTGGGGTCTTTAGGAACAAGCAAGATGAGAATGGATTAGTTGTGAGAAACAAAGCAAGAGTGGTAGCTCAAGGTTTTTCACAAGTCGAAGGTTTGGATTTTGGTGAAACTTTTGCTCCCTTAGCTAGACTTGAATTAATTCGGATATTACTTGCTTTTGCATCATGCTTTGATATTAAATTATTTCAAATGGATGTTAAAAGTATTTTTCTAAATAGCAAAATATCCGAACTGGTCTTTATTGAACAACCTCCCAGTTTTGAAGATCCAAAGAATCCAAATCATGTCTATAAACTCTCCAAGGCGCTCTATGGTCTTAAACAAGTTCCTAGAGCATGGTATGAACGCCTTAGAGATTTTCTAGTCTTAAAAGGATTCAAAATCGGGAAAATTGATTCAACTTTGTTTACTAAAGTCTTAGATGATGATTTGTTTGTATACGAAATTTATGTTGATGATATCATATTTGGGTCTACTAATCAAGATTTTTGCAAAAAATTTGGTGATATGATGTCTAGGGAATTTGAAATGTCCATGATCGGAGAACTTAGCAATTTCGTTGGACTTCAAATCAAGCAACTCAAATATAGAACCTTTGTAAGTTAAACAAAGTATGCAAAAGATTTGATCAAGAAGTTTGGGATGGAAGATGCAAAACCCATCAAGACTCCCATAGCAACCAACAGTCATCTCGACCTTAATGAGGGAGGTAAACCAGTAGATTTAAAGCTTCATAGATCAATGATTGGTAGTTTGCTTTATCTTACCGTATCTAGACTGGATATAATGTTTAGTGTTTGCATGTGTGCACGTTTTCAAGAAATACCAAAAGAATGCCATTTGATGGCTGTAAAAAGAATAATAAGATATTTAAAATATTTCTCTAACTTTGGCCTATGGTTCCCCAAAAGTGCTAAATTTGATTTAATAGGATATTCGGATTCCGATTATGCGGGTTGCAAAGTGGATAGAAAAAACATCTCTAGTAGCTGTCAATTCTTATGAAGATCCTTAGTATCATAGTCATCCAAGAAACAAAATTCTGTAACCTTATCCACCGCTGAAGCTAAATATATTTCTGTGGGAAGTTGTTGTGCTCAATTGCTATGGATGAGGCAAACGTTGATGGATTATGGGATTAAAGTTGATAAAATACCTCTGTTGTATGATAATGATAGTGCGGTGAAAATAGCAAATAATCCTGTCCAACACTCAAGAACCAAGCACATAGATATTCACCACCATTTCTTGAGAGATCATGTGAGCAAAAGAGATATTGAAATTAGTCACATCCGGACCGAAGATCAATTAGCAGATATTTTCACCAAACTATTAGATGAAGGCCGCTTTTGCAAATTAAGGAATGAATTAAATGTCATAGACTATTCAAATGTTGGTTGAACTCTTGCCTCATGCATTTTGCTTCATTTGGTGTTATTTGAAGGCTTTTATGAAAATTCTTTCAAAACGATTATTAATTACTATTGTGCTCATAAAAATTATGCTCTTAGATTAAACTAAGTCTATTAAATGCATAATGATCCTAAATGACATTTATTTGAGTGCAAAACTAAGGTTCATTTGCATATTTTTCTCAATTCTAGTCAAATCTTAAAGTGTCAGGAAAATCGGAACTACCGGCAAGTTAACCACGGTATGACCGTAGTGCGGTACTACCGGCGGTAAAGAGAGGAACTACCGTGTCGGTTTGTGAAAGGGTAGTAACTCCTTGCGCTCTCACTTTGACCCGTGCCTAACGGTTCGACCAAACTCGCACCATTTCTCATTCTCTCTTGGTCTCTCCCTCTCTCACCCGACGGCACCCCAAATCCTCTCGAAAGTTCTCCAAAGTTCCTCGGTGGTTCTTCAATCTTGTTGATTCCTTGCATTTCTAGGGTTCATCTTCTTCAATTCTCAAGGTACAACCCCTTTTGACCCTCGTTTTACCTGTTTGTTGGAACCCTAGGTCACCTTTTAGAGTTAATCGAGAATGTAGATGAATTTTTGTGGTTCTTATTGGGAAAAATGGATAAAATTGGTGTTTCATGATGTTCACACATCCATTCCTTGGATTCACTCCATAACAAACATCCAAAATCTCAATCAAATCCTTGCCCTAGAACTTAGTCGGGAAAATGGTTCTACCACTTCTTGAGCGCGGTGCCACCGCGATGCGGTCGTACCGGCTCGACAATGGCAGTACTACCGATTATCCTAACAGAACAAAAATGTTATTCCATTTAAAAATTAATTCTATTATGTCTGTTCTTTTGAACTCTCTGTGATCTATTCTCTCTTTGTAAAGATGCCAAGGACCAGGATTGCCACTCGCAAGTCCGTTGGCACAACTAGAGGTCAATCTTTCTTGTCTCGGCCTCCTGCAGCTCCTGCTCAGGCTGAAGAAGTTCCAGAAGTGTGACAAAAGGCAGTGCAAGATAGAGGAAAAGGTCCAGCAGTCGATGAATTAGACAACGAAGAAAATTCATCTCAAGCTGACTCTGAAACAGAATCAGAAAATCAAGCACAATCAGATGAGGAAATGGGAGAGCCAGAAGAGCCTCCAACAGATTTGAGGCTTATTTCAGCTGATGAGTTTGCAATCAAGCACAACTTAAATCAACATCATTTCTCTTCAAACTCAGTAAATCAAAGATTCCATACATAATTTCAAGAGCAAGTCTATGATCAACTGTATGGATATCATAAAAAGTTTGCTGATCACAAGTGAATCAATTGGGAGCACATAACTCCTTGGACAAATATAATGGTATGTACAGCCTCTTTCAAAGAGTTGGTCTTCATGATCTAGTAGAACTAAGAAATGACTATGATGAGGATATTATAAAATAGTTCTAACCAGGTTTTTCAAAGATGAAATGGATAACAGTGACAAGGTATTTAGAATGCACTAAAGAAGAATTTGAGCGTGTTCTAAGAACACGATCTGGTCAGTGGGAGAAGCTTTATGATAGGCCTACCCTGCTAGCTCCGGCTTGGACCGACTTCTATGATCCAAATGTCATGGCTACACCAGGAAAAATACATGGTCTCTTGTCTATTCCTAGTTTGATTAATAGTATTATCAATCATACCTTCTTCCAAAGAGTGGGAACTTTGATGCAGTGAGAGGGCATGCATGGAACATTATTGACAACATTATGCATGAGAGGAAATTTGACGTAGTAGATGTCATGATTAGAGGTATAGCTACCTAAAAGAATGATAGGATCAAAAGAATTTACTATGCTCTATATATCATGGCATTGATCCTAAGCAAGTTTGAGTACCATGGAGGTTTGGGTTCTCCCCACAAGGCATACAAGCCTAGAGAAGGTCCCCATATTCATCATGAGAATGCTCCTGTGGAGGCTACTGCTCAAGAGGTTGCTCCTGATCAGGTATCACTGGCACAGATTCTCAACAATCAGCAGTTGATTCTCAACAGTTTACAAGAGCTCAAGGATACTCAACAAGAAATGAAGACTACCCAGCTAGCATTTTAGAATGAGACTCACAACAGGCTAGCGGCCTTATCAGAGAGTATTGAGTCTATGGAGTAGATTTTGACTACTCCTCAGCGCTACACTTGTCGTCTCACTAATACTCCTTTAGGGGTCTCTACTTCATATACCTTAGCTCTCCCTCTTCAGGCCCAAGCTACAGCTCCTTAGGATCTAGCCCCGGTTCCTCCTCAGGCTCCAGCTCCAACTTCTCCTCAAGATCCAGCTCCTATCTTTATTCAAGATGCACCTTCTCCTCAAGAACCAGCTCCTGTCCTTGTTCAAGATCAATCTTCTCCTGAAGATCAACCTGAAGCTCAACCTCATTTAGACCAAGTTTTCGGCGCCCAGCTACATAATCTTTTTGGTCACTTTTGATGCCAAAGGGGGAGAAATCTGAAAAGACAAGAAAGGGTGAAAAATAGAAGGGAGAAGAATAGAAGACCAGAATTATTTGTGTCTTTATTTGTGTCTGTGCCTTGTAATGTGTGAGGACCCCAATTTATTTGGCTTGTAATGCTTAACCAACCACCTGGTCCTAGCATCACAAATCAAATAAACCGATCCTCGAGATATGTATACTTCCCAGAAAGCAGTATACACATCTCACCACAAAATTATGCATCACTCCATTCCAAACATAGAGTCCAAACATCACACTACTAAGCAGAAAGTAACAACAGAAGAATATTACAGACCAGGGCCGACCGGCCAAAAGATACACAAATAACAGAAGAACGACAGCGGAAGCAAAAGTGCCATAAGATGGCTATAAACAAAGCCAATCAGCGTGCCTTCAACCCACAAGGCATCTGACCGGACCGCCAAGCCTAGTCGTCGAACACGAAGCGGCAGCACAACTCACAGAAGTGAGGCCCTTGGGGCTCACCTTCTTCCTCTGCAACAAAAACATTAAGCAAAGCCGATGAGTACAAAGATTGTCTTTGTACTCGCAAGACTGACGTGTGAACTAGCAGACCTGTTCATATGCTACATGCAGGCTTATTTGGTGGAGGCCATATGTTTCATTTGCACAAAGCTAACTTTATTTGCAATAAAGTAATACAGTTTGAAGGCAAGTTTGCATTTCATTTTTTATATGTTGAAATAACAGTAAAGGTAATAAAAGCAAAAGAGTAAAGATAAACAACCTAGAAGTGACTATCCCAATAGTCACCCCAACAATAGCACGAATCCCAGATTCGTACCACCCTTCAAGTTTTAATTTAAAAGGTTGTAGTCTAGTTCTTACGGGGCGTATCCGAGTGTGTCCATAACCTAGGACGAGGCTATTCGAATAGTTTTAACCCTGCAGGGGTGTACCAATGTACCCACACTTCAGACCGCCTTTAAGTCAAAGCACACTTCCGAAGGTATGCTGGCACGGCTAAGTCCTACGAGACTTTTTCCAATATTGTGTATTAACTACGAGCCGCTCGTATGGATAGAAATTCATACGCTTACATGGTAAAGCCGAAAAGACAACTACCTTTGCGGGGTAAAGCTTTTCGGACAACTACCATGCTCCCAACACCATCCCTCCTGCGACCTCCTGCGACCCGGAGCCAATACACGCCAAAGTACTAGGTCAAGAGAGGTCCCATACCCTCTAGTGTGGTTAGCACGCAAAATGCTCAGTAAGGTGGCGCAAGTAACTCGGTCCTTAACTAACTCGGGCACCATTCCAGTCACACCCAACAGATCACACCAATCATACCGTTGTGCCCAAGTCTAAATTATTTTTGTTTTCAGTTTTAGTTTTGCAATTAATCATAGCATAAACTGGAAACATAAGGAATAATAATTATTTTACGTGATCAAGATCATCGACTAAGTCGGTGATCGCCCAATTCTACCGATGACTAAGCATGGCTAAGCAACTGGACTCGCAATCTACTAAGCGACAAGAGTCCATCCAACGAACTCCAATCACAGCAAATAACCTAGGCTCAGGTAGTAGAGGACAATTATTTATCTACAGATTATGCATCTAAAGGATTAACTACTCAATTTAACACAAATTAAGCGATGCATACATACAGTTGAAACAAAATATTAGATTTTAAAATACTGGGAGTAATATGATCAAACTGCTTGCCTAGCGGCTGCTGCTTAATGTGCTGCTGAGGATCACTCTCGAGAATACCAGAATCGTCGCAATCTATCGATCAAACAAAAACAGCGAATAAGAACAAATAACACCGACAAAACTCAATCAATCAACAACAACAAATCATACCAAAACTCACACAGCAGCCTAAGCAGGGTCTAATACATTTTTAGAAACAGAGAATAACTTATTTAAAGTGGTGATGAATTTTCTAATGATTTTCTAAGCTAAAATGCACATTAAAGCACTAGTTAATTACTTAACAAATTTTCATGAACAGAAACAGTATCTAAAACATATCCTGATAATTAGTGCACTAAAAATGAAAATTTTCAAAGTTGGTTTTACTGGATTTGGACAATTATTGAAAGAGATATGAATTTTCTAATTTGGAAAATACAAAATACACCATTTAATCAATTAACAGATTTTTTTTCTAATGGAGACATGGTTGAAACTAATTTTAGTAAATAGTACATTTAAAATTAAAATTAACAGCACTGGTTTCATGCGATTAGGAGAAAAATTGAATTAGTTATGCATTTTCTAAGTTTAAATAAATTAACAGAGCAACATAAATACATTTCGGAAAACTTTAAAGCATTAAAACCTTTTTCTACCAACGCGCATGAGCCATCGCCATCGATAAAGCGGACCGAAGCGAGAAAGGTTGGCCGGTCGACTGACCCAACCCGCGAAGGTGACGTCGAAGGCGTATTCAAAGAATACGTCTTCTGCTTAACAAAGTGCAATCCTAACATATACGCACAGAGAAATATGTTTCCTAAAAGAGAAAACGTATTTCTGAAGTTTACACAAACACTTAAACGGTAATATGGGCCCACAAGTCATGGACTCAGAAGATTTAAACGGCTGGATTAAAGTTTCTAAACACGCTAAAACCAGGAGGGGTCCACATGTCATAAGCACAGAAAGAAACTGGGTTAAACTAATGACGGAGTTTATACCCTAATGTCGTCGGCGGCTCACCGACGTTCATGAGGATGGCGGCGCAGCCGCACAACGGATCTAGTGAACCGGAGGGCCTCTGGGCGAGTGGGTTATACCTTCAGGTTCGCTAAGACCTCGCGAACTCGATGACGGCGACGCGGACCCTCGAGGATGCCGGCGGCGAGCTGGCGGCGAACGGAGGCGGAGAAGAAGGTGCGGCTCCCACGGCGAGGACGCTACAAGCTTCTAGAAGACTCCGGAAAGTGCGCCTCAGCTCCGCCTTGATCCCAGGAACAATAAGCACAAGATGATGACGACGAAGGAGGTCCGAGGCGGCCGGAATTGCCACGGCGGCGGAATACCGAGCTTGGAGAAGAATTGATCGCACGCCCTCAACGATGAAATAGAACCTACTGTTAGACTCAGAGAACCAATACGATCCTAAGGGATCAGAAGCTGAGGCTAGAGACTCACCAGATCGCCAAAACGACTGCGGGGCCGAGATCACCGGATGCGGAGACGACGACACCGCTCCTGGCGATTCACTGGACGACAAGGATCCGGGATGGGCAAAATGAAGGCGGTGATGATCAAGGAAGTCGAAGGTGGAGTTGCGGAAGCACGAGCGGCAACGAGGCGGTGGCGCTGCGCTCGGGTTTTTCTCCGGCCGAAGCTAAAAGATGGACAGAGAAGTCGCGAGAATGAATGCGAGGGAGAATGGATGACCTCAGGGGGTAGATGGACTCCTGGCGACTCTCCGGAGGGGGACACGCGTCCACGATGTGGCAGCGACGAGCGTCGTGGCACACATGCGCGAGCGGCCGTGAGCTTCGGTGAGCCGCGGAGAAGACGAGGGCGGACCTGACAGGTAGGGCCCACTCGTCAGCGACAGCGACAAAGTGGAGCGAGCCGGAACCAAGTGCGGTGCGATCAGTTGGTTCAGCTCAACCCAGAAGATGCCGACCACAAGATCTAGAATGGACGGTTGAGATTCATGGGTGCAATCGGACAGGTCGATTAGCTGGGCGTGCGTGGACCGTGCGATTTGCATCGGACGGTTGTGGGCGATTGGACTCGTGCGGTGCACCTAGGCGGTGCGGCCGAGTCATTTAGGTGCGGTCGGACTCGAGCTCGAGTTAGGTTCGAGCCTGAGGAACAGTAGTTCCAGGGTTTGAATTCAAAAGGCTGAGCTGGTTTGGGGAATTGTTAGAGATAGCGCCCGAGCTCCAAAAATTCTGAAATTTTTATGGGAGCTTACTGGGATAGAGTAAAACCTTGTATAATTTTTCCAGGAATTTTCATGCACTATATTTTTCCCAAGAAAATTCACAAGCTGCTGTCCAGAGGTTTGACCAGATTTCTAAACTGGTTTGACTTGGCCATTTGAAATAGCAAACAAAATCTAAAAATTGTGAAAATTTTCAGGGAGGTAGATAGGATGATCAAGATGATAGGAAAAATATTCCTAGAGGATGATCACAAGTTTGAGGTTGATAATTTTGATGACAACAACTTCCATTCACAAGAATATAATTCTAGAAAGTGGAAATTGTTTAGGGAAAATTTAGAAAACTTCCAAATGATTTCATGAGGCATCAAAAGTTTTTATTTCTCCTCATAATTTTACATTTGAAACACAAACCCTAACTTAGGGTTGTTACATAATGGTTATATTATTGTTACTTATGCTTTTGGATTTGTGTATGGTACCTTACTGATTTTGCCACTGTTGAACTTGCTATTATTTTTTAAGACAATATTATGCTTTGCAATCTATATTATTCTTTGTTAAGTCACAACTAGAATATACAACTGGTTCATAACTGCGGTATATTCAGAACCTATTCTTCTCACATACTGATTAGGTTGTTATCAAATTACCAAAAAGGGGAAGATTGAAAGCATGTAGGCCCCTAAAAGGTGTTTTGGTAATTAATGGCAATATGTTATATAGGATCAATGTGATTATTGAGTATTTAAAAAGGTTTAGTCCTAGTGATGAACATAACAACATGGAGATGCATGCTAAAGGACAACATGAAGATCAATATGGCCCAAAGACAAGGTACAAGTAGTTTAGGAGAATTGGTTGGGAGACCGGATTATAGGTTAGATGTTGTACTATTAAGAGGGATCACAAAGAGTAGCCTGATAGCATGTTCTTGTTCATATTGGATCAATCTAGGATCATGCATTCTTTTGGTATTTGTGTTGTTTGCAAATAAATGTTTTTCTTAGAGTTTTCGGTAGTACTGATGTGTTCTTTGCGGAACTACCGCTTGAGCGGTAGTACTAGCGTTCGTGTGACGGTTCCTCCGGTGTTTGTTTGGATCATCTGAAAGTTTCTCAAATCGTGTGATTAAAACCTTCGGTCCGAACGTTTCTTTGAATTTGGACTGTCCACGTGGACACTCCAAGTGTTTAAGCTGATCTAGTCGTTCTTACTTACGGTAGTATCGGCGTGTTAGTTGCGGAACTACCGCATCACGGTAGCACCACTTACAAGGCGGTACATTTTTTTTAGAATACTTGTTTTTCGGAGATTGTTTGCTCTCTTGAAGAGCTGTAGTACCGCACTGCTTATAACGGAACTACCGCACCTTCGGTTCTTCCGATATTTTTAGCGGTATGTTTTTTAGAGAGCGTGTGTTTTTCGGAGTTGGCTTGATCTTTCGTGGAGCGGTAGTACCGAAGTGCAACTCCGCAACCCCGGTACATCCGAAATAAGAAGCGATACGTTATTTCCAGTACTAATGATTTTGGAACTCAAAGTTAAACGGAAGTACCAGCTTTTAATCGGATCCTCAGATAACACGAAACTACTGCATGATAGTTGGCGGTAGTACTACGTTGAATTCTCAACAGTTATGTCAGAGCAGTTAATGCGTGTCTGCGCTAGCCATTATTTACCATTTTGGGATGGTGCGGTAGTATCGGCTGTTCAATGGCGGTACTACCGATTGTGCTAATTTTTTTCTGTAATCTGGTCCCAACGGTCGTATTTAGTGTGGGAGGCTATAAATATCCCTCCACTTGCTCTTGGATATAGTTAGTGCTTACACATTTACATCCTTGAGCCTAGAGCATTCAGTCCACAACTTATATTCTCTGTTGCATTCGTTGTGAGGTTGTTGAGCAAGAATTCAAGTGCATTCATTCTAGTTTGATCCATTGCACTTGAGCGTCGTCAAACGAAGATCGTGATTTATTACTCTTGGTGCTGTCAGCACCTAGACGCTTGACGGAAGTTTGCACGGTGATCTTTTCAAGAAGTTTGTAATGAGGCCCGGTGCTATTTGTGATTGGTTCGATGTTCACCATCTCTGGAGCGGAGGAAGAATAACCACTAGTGAAATCGAGGGAATGCTTAATTCATGGAGCTGGCTTGATTGGTTCAAACTTACTCAACGTGGACTAGTGAAGACTTCGGTTTTCGATTCCAAGGGAAAAATTTCTTTGTCTTCACTGTGGTTATTTCTTGTCTTTACTTTTCGCATTTACAATTCTAGCAATTTTATTGTGATTTACTGCTTAGCTAGAATTGTATCTAGTTTTGTCATTAGTTCTTTAGTGTTTTGAGTAGCTAAAACTGTTATGTCTTCTTGTTACTAAACAGCCGTGTTAACTCCATCTTGCTAAAGTTTAATTTGGTCAATTAAATTTAGAAATCTCTTATTCACCCCCTCTAGTCGGTTATCCTTAATCCTACACCAAGTTTCTATCATCGTCGCTATTGACCATATTTGACTCTAAACTTCTTTGCACAACAATAGACCAAGAAATCGATTTCGGGCACACGTTCTTCGTAACTTAATTTACGTTAGCCAAACACATACATTATACAACACATATGCACCAATTCATGTCCCTAGGTCAATTTCCAAATTTTCAGCACTGCTCACTGTACAGAAAACGCTACGACTGGTCAGATCGCTATCCTTGGCGGGTCTGACCGTGTCCACAAGTAGCAGGGCACCGGTTTGATCACTAGTGGTCTGGCTGCCATAGAGTGGCCGGTCAGTCTTCTTTCTAAAACCGAAAAATACATGTATCTTGACTTTTCAGTTAAACTCTAATTAGTTTCATGTCCAGTTTTTATTTTTCAATGACACCTAATGCAAACACATCCCCAAACACTCCTACACTAGTGTTTGGTGCTCATTTCGCATAACTTTACATCACCGGTCAGACCGCCCCAGCCAATGCTGATCAAACCACCTAACTCTGATAGTAGATTAACTTTTGCAAAACAAGGAGTTAATAACTCCTTCAAACTCTTTGACAACATGTCAGTTGCCACTAGACCAAACCGTGTGGCCTCTACAGTAACAACAATTGTAGGTTAGCTTTTGCAAAACAAAAAAAAAAAAAAAAACTCCACCAAACTCTTCGACTACCTAACAGTTGTCACTAGTCCAAACCACGTAATCTCTACGGTAACAATAATCGCAGGTCAGCTTTTGCCAAACAAAGACAACTCCTCCGAACTCTTCCACATCATCAATTGTCACCGGACCAAACCACGTGTCTCTACAGTAACAACAATCGTGAATCGTGTAATCCGCAGAGCAAGAACAGGAGGGGAACCGACTGAACAAATCATCTTCTTTCGTTCTTGATGCAAAGATCCTGAGGAGCCGAAGGAGGAGAGGAAACGGTCCTAGAGTTGTTGCTTTTCTTGGTTGGAGGAAGCATCCATCCACCCTGCCAAGAAATCCGTTTTGTCCTGAGATTGAGATAGGGAGGGAAGGGGCAGGGGAGATGTCTCGGGGTGGCGACTACGGGGTGCTGGGGCAGAAGATCGACTACGTGTTCAAGGTGGTGCTCATCGGCGACTCGGCCGTGGGTAAGTAGCAGCTGCTGGCGCGGTTCGCGAGCAACAAGTTCAGCCTCGACTCCAAGGCCACCATCGGCGTCGAGTTCCAGACGCGAACCCTCCAGATCGACGGACGCACCGTTAAGGCCCAGATCTGGGACACCGCAGGCCAAGAAAGGTAATCAAGTAATCAACCCCCTTCATCTTCATGCATTTTTCTGTTTATTTATCTATTAAGCAGAGCCGGATAAAAATGCTTTACTTGATCCAAGAACTGATTGTATTTTGTGATTCTGTGGTATTGTGCGATCAAATATATTCCAACGTATATAAATATAGGATCAAATATCGAACCGATGGTATTGTGATGCTTGTGTTGTCCCGATGTTGATGGTTATAGACAAAGTATGCAATGAAATGTTTCATTTCATTAGGTGTATTTTTTATAATTATATTGCAGATGTAGGCCATGTTCTAGCTAGATATCTGAAATTTGGTCAGTAATCCCCTTTTTTATTTTTTATTTATTGAACGGATAGTTTTGTGTAGAATGTAGATGAGATACTAGTTCCTCTTTTGCCTATGTCAATTTTGCACATAGTGAGTGGAACAGTGATGGGTTGCTGCACTGTTTGTCGAGAAAGGAGCTTATTGTTTGTTGCGTGCGATAATTAGGGCTGGAAAAAAAGCTCGTTAGTGAGGCTCGTTGGCTCGATTCAAAATTGCTTCAATTAGACTTGTTATTTCATTAAACATTAAATGAGTCAATTTTAAATAAAATTGGATTTCACTCAGGCTCGGCTTGGCTCGGCTCGTTAGCTCGGTTCTAAAAATACTTTCAAACTATAAATAAAATGATATTAAATCAATCTGTGGTAATTTCGAGAAAAGCTCGGTAAAACGACTAATGGGCTCGATTTCCACCCCTAGCGATAATGATGGAATGGTAACACTGTCTGCTTTAAAAGAAATTTATCGTTCATTGCTCTCCTTGCTCTGAATAGGTGTTGTCATCCATAAAGTATGTTTGCAAAGTGACAAACAGATTCTCTGTTCATATTGGGTAGCTACGGAGCTACCATACCAAGAATATTTCCATATGTTAAACAATGATATTTGCTCGATTCAAATGTAAATCAGATAGTTACTAAAGAATAAAATGTTTTAGATTTCAACATCTGTTAGATATTACCGTTACCAATTATCATATAAATACACATTTTCAATCAAGAACAAGATTATTATCTACCAAAAAACTTTGACCAACAGCTCGGCAGTAAGCTCACAGAAAATTACTTTCTCAAATGATAAAATGTCTCTATCACTAGTTCACATCAGGTCATCCAGCCTATATATGTGTCATCAGAGAACCATGGAATTGCACAATGAGGGTTGATTAGATCCTGTGGGCCATCAGTACCTTCATGCCTTGTTATTCCCTAAACCAAGTGAACGTGTGAAACAAAGGAGTAATATCAGACAATACCTGTATTTAAGTTGGCTCATTTGATATACTTCTACTTCACAAATTATTCCCATTGAAAGCCTCTATTCAGTTAGTTAATGTCATTTTATTTTTCTATCCTTTTGCTGAAGAAAAACATACATTCGAGAGCCTCTATTCAAAATAATGTATCCAGCAAATTACACAGTACATTTTCAGAAGAACAACGATGCATTTTTTCTTAAAAGAATTGGATAAGACAGCAGATAGCACATTAAGCAACTTCTTAGGCAATAAGGTCCAGAACACAATTAAACATTCTAACCACAGTACATTGGTTGTGTGCTTGCAGCAGCTGTAAAAACGAGGTCTTATAACAGGACAGACTAACAGGGGAAAATATCGGCGAGTAACCGGCAAAAAACCAGAAATCTCGGTGGGTACTGCCGTACTGGTTTTTGTGGAAATGGCCGGTTTTTGTCTAAATGGGCCCATTTGACTCCCCTTTTTTTTTTTGTAATAGATTGGTTGTGTGCTTGCAGCAGCTGTAAAAACGAGGTCTTATTGTTGAGGAACCGTCGCTGACGAGTCCAGTCCAAGCGATTACCTCGTAGACAAGCGTAGAATCGTAAGAACAATGCATGAACAACAAGAACATAATAAGAGATTGAACACAGAGATATAGGGGGACGTCTTGCTTCTCTTTATTCCTTCATCCATCGATCAATCCTTTACAATGAATAGCACCCCCTATTTATAGGCTACGACCCTGCTAGGGTTTGGGATGAGGAGTCCACCTTGGGCCAGGACTCCTGGTCCTAGGTCCAGTTTCTTCACACTCCCCCTTGGGCACTCATCCTTCATGTCCATGTCTCGTCAAAACTTCATAAAAACCCAGTGGGAAAAATTTGAAGAAAGAGTACATGATACAAGTTCTGCTGTGATGCACGAATTGCCTCATTAAAAACCTTAGCCGAGAAACTTCAGGAAAACTCGTCAATGGAAAAAGAGTACAATCCACCCAATTTCATTTAATCTCCTGGATTTATTCTTTGGGTACTCGATCTTTATGATCAAGCTTTAATAATGAGTTCGTGAAGGTTCTCCCCCTGAATTCTGCACTTCTCTAAGTCTCATCATTCCAATTCACATATGCATCTTTCAAAGTTAGACGCTGGAAGTGACTTAGTGAATAAATCTACAAGATTCTCACATGACTTAGTATGCAGTACTTTAAATACATTCATCTTTTGCAATTCGAATAGTCTCGTCCTAGGTTATGGACACGCTTGGGTAATCTTTTCAAGCGTTAGACTACAATTTTTAATTAAAACTTGATGGGTGGTACGAATCAAGGATTCGTGCTATGTTGTGGTGGCTATTGGGTTAGTCACCTCTAGGTGGTTATTTGTTATGTATTGTTACTCGTTGTTATTTCAATGCTTAAAAACAGATTTCACCAATTGCCTTCAATCTATTACATTATTGCAAATGAAAGTTGCTTTACACGTCCAATTAACCATATAACCAATATCCTTTGATACAGCTTTCATGTAGCTATGTATAGGCTTGTTACTCGTAAGTCTTGCGAGTACATTAGTGTACTCACATGCATTGCTTGTTGTGTGCAGAGGAAGAGGGTGAGCCCCAAGGGCCTCACTTTTGTGAGTTGTGCTGTGGCAGTGTTTGGAGCGACTAGCTTGGCGGTCCGGTTGGTTGCCTTGTGGGTTAAGACACACTAATTGGCTTTTGTTTAAAGCCATCTTATGGCACTTTTGCTTCTGCTGTTATCGATACTTTAATGTCATTTGGCCGGTCGGCCCCTCTTTTGTAATAACTCTATATTATGTATGTCTTTTGCTAGACTTGTTATTATGTGATGTATGGAATTGATACATGATTTTGTAAAGATGTATATGTGCTGCAATTCTGGGAAGCACATATCCATTGAGCCAATGAAAGGCTAAGTATTACAAGCTAAATAAACCGGGGTCTCAAAAGGCGCTCACTAGCGCAGCTGGGCATGAGCTCGGCTCAGGCAAGACAGAGCAAAGCCAAGGAAAAAGAAAAGAAAGAAGAATGAAAAAGAAATGGGCTGGAAAAATGGGCTTAGGCCCAGGAGAGAATTCACGGGAAAAATTCAACTTACAAAATTTGAATTTGGATTGGGAGACAAGATTTGAATTGAGATGATGGAATTTGGATTTGAAATTTAGGATTTGGTTTAAATGAATGCAAAAACTCCTAAAGAAGTTCAACACTTTGAATTAACTAATTTGTAATAATTTTTTTAAAAGGGCAAAATTTGGGATGTTATAGTGATGCTATTTTATGTTGATCCTCAATGGATGGTGTAGCAAGCTTTGGCATATAATATAGTCTAGACTCCACTAAGCTGAATTATACAAGGGTGCCATTAGAATTTAGCACCACATAACAAGGTAATTGAGGATATGGGATTTTTTTTGAAATAATCTTTTTTTATTCGGAATTACAAAAATAATACCACTTAATTTTTTTTACATAAATAACCCCATGTCGCCGTACGGTTGAGCGACTTGGTATAGTTGCCCAACCAGCATGCGACACATGTGCGATTCGTTGAATGGAAAAGCGATTTGGCATTGTCGCTTAATGGATCTGCGACTTTATACTTGTCGCCCAACCACCGAGCGATTTTACTAGTCGCTCAACCAGTAGGCGATTTTAGATCCTAACTATACTATTCACCAGATCTGATTGGAATAATTGTGTTATAATACATATCACATTTCGCATGTATTACATTTAACAAATCTTGTTGTATATTGGTCTTTTTTTAGAAAAGAAAATTGTAGTGTTAAGGTTGATTGGTTAGTTTGTTATTTTCGTAGAATATCAAGGATACGAAATTTGTTAGACTCGCAATAACATTTTATGATCATCGTATATCGTTATAGTGCGCTAATTTTCTGAAGAATTTTATGAGGACGATTGAGATAGTATTGAGTCATAAGTACAAAGGTAAGTGATATTGCGATGTGCTAGAAAATCATACACGGGGGAGAACTTTAGAGAAATGACGCAATGATAACAATATGACAGTTGATCCAACAAGGGGGGTTACATGGCACGCAAGCTAACGAAGCAAGAACGGTACACGCATGCCTTTAGGAAAATAGAAATACATGGGACATGTGGACGAAGAGGGTCGAACTACTGTGTGGAACATGGCCATTTTCCCTTGTGTCCTAGCTCGGCGTTGTACTCATCGCCTTGCACCTTAGCTCTCACCGCGATGGCCCTCTTTCGCTCCCTCTCGGCCTCCCGTCGCCTGGCATGCTCGGGCTCCTTCTCCTTGCGCAGCCTGTCCCGCCTCTCCATCTCGTCCTTCTCTGCCTACACCTCTACGAGATTCCTTTCACAGTCCTCAGAGTCCTCCCTGGCCCAGCCCTTCTATGTCAGAAGCATCCACATGTCGTATGGGTGGATCTTGTCGTCGATCCACTAGCTAAAGTCACATAGGCGTAGCGGAGACTGCGGTGGGAAGAGAGACGTGAGTACAGTATAATGGGAAGAAAAATAGTAGTGTGCACTGAAATACGATTTCATTACCAGCTGCCTGTAGCTCTCCGTGTCAAACCTGCGGTCAATGTAGTCCGCACCGTAGTTTGCACAGCACCAATAGCGCTGCCCAATGGTCCACTCGTCAGTTATTTTGACGCACTTGCAGGCGTCCCTACACCAGCAAAGGGGTGACGCTACCCCATGAGGGGCCCTTCCAGAGGGCGTTCAGCTGGCATAGGAGGTGACGCAACTCGACCCAGAATCGTTGGGCGCACTGCGAGGAAGCCCCTTTAGATCAAAAAGCTCCGAAAAAGTTTGGTGTGTGTAAGGCTATTTACTAAATGCATGATGGCGTGCACTGGTCTTGTGGGGAGACACCTATTCCTTCAAGAGTTTGCAGATTTTCTCTCATTTCTTCTCCTTGTCCATCTTATGTAGGTAGTGTTGTGGAGTTTTGGCCGAACAACATTGTATTTATAGTGGGAGCCAACTTAGCTGTAGCGGTTCTATAGCAACTGAAGTGCAATCCGGTTGAAGCAAATTCGCGTCCGCGAGGAGGAATATTGTCGTAGTGTAGGGTCACGTCGCTGCACAAAGATGGCCTGTCTGGTCTTGTCACTACGCAAAGCTGCCCTGTCTGGTCTTGTAACTGCGCAAAGCTGACCCATCTAGTCTTATCACTGCGTAAAGCTACCCCGTTTGGCCTTGTCACTGTGCTAAGCTGCCCCGTCTAGTCTTGTCACTGGGTAAGACTGCCCCACTTGGTCCTGTCACTGTGCAACACTGGCCCGTCTGGTCTTGTCACTGCGCAAGGCTGTCTCCTTTGGTCTTGTCACTGCACAAAGCCACCTTGTTTGGTCTTGTCACCGCGCAAAACTACAAGCTAACACATTACCCGCTTTATTACCACTCCCCCCCCGCGGGCTATGAAATGCATGCCCCACGCTCCGAAAGTAGGACCACTCCACCCTCCAAACCATAGGAAGAAGAACCTTCTCCGTTGTACAGTAACACACCATGACAGACACCGAGAGACCAGTCCAACCGGGGTCGCCGAAGAAAGAACTTCCCCTCTAAAGGAGGGAGGACTTCGGCCCTAACTACCGGTTGATGCCAAACAAGCGTGCTCAACTGGTATGGCCAAAATGCGGACACATGGAGGACACTATCGTGCAGGTCCTAGATGGCCCTTTCGATGGCGAACGACGTTTCTTCCAATGCCCACACTCTAGGGTACTATTAGCTAATAGTTTGTTTTATGTTACTTGTAGGATCGTTAATAGCAATCAGAGGGGGGGTGAATGATTGTGAAAGATTTTTCGCACCCTCACGACAAAACGCTTCCTAGTGAAAGCTCTCGAGAGAACTTCTTGGCAAAACGCTGCAGCAGTACCTCGTCAGGAAACCAATCGGAGAACCCAAGTAGGTGCTCGGTAGCAGAGCGACGCTGGACACTGATCCGAGATGAACACACGCACACGTCGCTGAAACCTGGAACCTCACGTATGCAATATCTGCAGCCACTAGCACCTCACGTTGGTGTGAAAGCGGCTCTGACAAATAGGCGACCATAATGCGCTGCCGTTGCTAGCACAAGTCCCTATCAAAAGAAACAACCCATGACTCCATCTAATCACGCACAAAGCAAAAACAATAGGTGCTAGCAATAAACAAATCCAAAAATACTCAAGCCTCATGCACATAAAAAAACTTTATGAATCAATCAATACAAAAACCATGTGATGACTAACACCATAACGTGGACAGCATTATTCAACCTGTACTAGCACCATGTCCGAACTTTCATGTAGACACGGGAGCCACTACCGAGGCAAGATCGTATGCCGCCACGACTGACGATTTTTCTAGTGTTCTTTCCTTGATGCAAAACCTAATCCCCCCACGTGCACAGCCCTTGGAGCTTTTATACTTACGTAAATCAGGCCAAAGGCCGTACCTACATGGACACGAATTCGACCCAAACAGCCCTCACTTCAAGCCCATACATGCAGCCCAAAATTCTAGTTTTCTAATTTTTCTTAGCTTTCCAATTTTGGACATCCCAAAATTGTCATGTGCCATAGCTTCCGGACCGCACCCCGTAGCTCCAACATGCATCATCCATCTTCGATCTCCATGTGCCCCAACTCGAGCCCGACCATCTCCTCCAGCATCCTTGACCCTTCGGACCATGACTTTGCACCAAGCCACCTCCTGGTCACCGCCGTAGACCACGATCGCCTCCGAGTTACCCTGCACATGCAAAGACCAAAACACATCTTTTCCCGGCACAAGTTCTTTTCAACTTGACCGACATAAGTCCACACACGCACACACGCCTCAAATAACATCAGTACCTAACATTGTCAATTATTCATCACTAAAATATTCTAGTCCTGACCACATGGTCTAACAATCTCCCCCTTGATGAATACATTGACAATATTTCAAGATTGCATAATGAGTAATAGGAAAATGGAGAAGCTTCAAAACAGATATAAGTGAAGAACTGAAGCCAAAAAGCCAGAAAAGCCAGAAAAGCTCCCCCTTAACACAAGGAGCTGAAAAACTCCCCCTCAACACAAGGGAAGCGAAGCAAATTTCTCTTATTTTTTCTCCCCCTTTGGCAATGTAATCATCAAGAAGCATCAAAGAAAGAATCATTCTAAGAAGGAGCAATGAGAGTAAAAATCAAGAAGCTTTGTAGATTATCCAAGTCACTTCGCACTGATTTAGTAAATTAACCAAGCCATCTTTTTGAGTAGAGCTATCTGGATCATATAAAATCATATACCATATAGCAAAGTCAAGACAAGTCATTTAGAATGATTAAGCAATTTAAATTTATGACAGGCATCTCAACAATGACTAAACATATTATAAACACTACAAAGAGATATCATCATGAAAAGTTAAAGCCTATCAGTGAGGCAAACTTTAAATCTAGATGAGCTATCAGTCTTATGTAACAACCTATTGCTCCACTTTCAATTCTTCTTTGCATGTGGCATGCTTGCAGCATACTTCTTTTCAAGGGTGGCATGCTTGAAGCATACTTCTTTTCGTTTGAGCACTTTTGTGTGCATTTTCTTCTTCTTTTGAATACATAGACATGTATGGCATGCTTGAAACATACATCTTTTCAATTTGTTTTGTTTTTTTTTTCAATTTTTTTATTTATTTATTATAACATGCCAAATTGAGTGAGCACAATAGGATTGTAAAGAGAGACATACTTGCTTCAAATCCAAGATTTAAAATGAGAATCACAAACAAGCTCATCCTTTTCGATAGACATCACAAAGTGATAACAATAATCAATCTAGTCAAAGTTTTCAGCCATGTCATGCTTTAGTTCTAATGTAGCAAATTAATTATAACCAGTCAAGAACACAGCTACACAGCACATGAATAAATATGATAAAGAAGGCTCTACAACTCATTTGATTTCAATGGCTTAGACTTGAAGAATTGTTTGACAAGTATAATAAACAAAGCTTCTGAATTGTTAAACCACAAGCTCCCCCTCACAATAAACTCATAAGATGCAACACACCCAACTCACTTTGCAAAAGAGCAAATCAAAATTCAAACTTAACAAGGTGTAGAGCAACATCACCTTTTCCACATGGTCTCTCAGAAAGTGAAATCTCTTGGAAGCCATCAAAGAAAGTGAAGAACCATCAGTGTTCCAATCAAGTAATGACGTAAAGACGGAACCAAATCAAGCTCATGTTCTCGGCCTCGTCATTGTTCTTACATCACATCACAGAAACATCGGTCTCACGATCGGGGTTAGTGAAATAAGATTTAGGAATCGATCTTCGAGATATACGATGAGCAGTGCAACAAAACTAGAACCAGAAACATGTGTACGTGAGCGATCAGAATGCCAAAAAGAAGCCTGTCTAATTGCCCCTTGAAATGCAGGTAAAGCTGGATAAACATTATTTGAATTATAACCCAAACCAGCATGTGAAACAGATTTAACATCATCATAAAAGTTCTCTAAAAACTTTGCTTTCGCATTAGTTCTAGGAACAACAGAAGAAGATGCACGTTTTTGTCTTAAGGTATTCAATCTTTCCTTTTTCTCTTTCTTAGCACGTCTAAAGCAATATTCATGCAAGTGCCCATCTCTATCACAATAGGTGCAATGAAATTTAACACAGTTAGAATTCTTTTGAGATGATGAGCTAGCACCTACACCATTAGTAGAAGAGCTTTGCACAAAACCAGCAGATTTAAACACAGTTTGTTTTGGTTCAGATTTTGCTTCAAATTTTCCAGGTTCAAGAACCTTAACAACTGTAGGAGGATTATTCTTGGCATGCTCAATAAAATTAAATCCTAAACCATGATTTTTAACACTCACTTTTGATTTGTCTAGAATCATATTCAAATTTTTCTTCCCAAAAGAAAATCTTTCTAGAGTGTCTTTAAGATACTCAATTTCTTTAACTAGAGTAGGACAAGCAGTGCATGTAACAGATTCATTCACAATCTTCTTAGAAGCATGAGACTGAGCCAACCTTTCTTTTTCAGCAAAATCATTAAGTTGTCTAGTCAAAGCTTCTATTTCTATGGTAAGTTTAGGACAGTTAGAGCAAGAAGCTATTTCATGATAGAGCATCTGTTGAATTGTTTTCTGAGATGAATTAAGTCTAGCTTCTAGCAATCCACAATTAGAGCAAGTTTTAATCTGAGCATTACAAGAATCATGTGTCAATCTTAGTTCATCAAGTTTAGCAGTTACATCCTCAAGTTGAACTAAGGTTGATGCATTAATTGTTCTAGCAGCTTCTAATTCAGAGTGTAAAACTTGACAAGACTCACAATTTTCATCATCAGAACGAAGCTCTAAGTCTATTAATTTGAAGTTAAGTTTTCAACAAGACAATTATTTTCTTTCGGTTTCTTTTAGTCTTTTCAACTCAATAGCAAGTTTAATCAAACCATCTTCAAGTTCATCATATGATGGTCTTACCTCATCGGGATCACTGTCATCGTCGTCGTTGTTGTCGTTTCTTGCCATGAAGCACATGCCCGTAAAGTCGTTGTTCTTCTTTTTCCCTTTAGAATCATCGTCGTCGTCGATGTCGTCGCAACTCTCATATTCCACATCACTCAAATCAAGATGCTCAATAGCCGATATGATCTTTTCAAACAAGCTTGACGAAATTGCCACCCTTGGTGTTATTGTTCTTGGATGGCCGACGACGGTAATTCTTATCTTCCTTGATCACCTTCCCTTAAGCTTAGGACACTCCGACTTAATGTGACACGGCTCGCCACACTCATAGCACGTGATCGAGCGAGAGACGCCACCTCGCTTCTTCATCCTCATGTTGTTGAGTGCCTTGTATGCCCGTGAGGAGATCAATACCAAGTCTTCTTCAGGGAGCTGTTCGAATTGTTCATCTGGAAAAGAAGATAAAGCAGACAAAGGAAAAGAACTCGACGAAACGACTTTGCATGGGGTTAGTTACAAGAGCTAAAGATGAAGATTTATCAATCTTGGATGGCAAAGCTTCCATCTCATAAGTTTTCAATCTAGAAAGAGATCATCCATGGTTAAAGTATCTAGATCGATAGTTTGATTGATAGTTGTGACAACCATTAACCACTCGGAACCTAAAGATCTCAAAATTTTAGTGGCATTATCTTCATCGAGGAATAACATTGACACCACGCAAATTACTCAATATTTTCTCAAAGCGAGCAAAAGATCATCAATAGACTCACCGGGCTTCATAGCAAAATCGAATATTCTTTTTGATAAAGATTTTTACGCACTTTCTTAATTTTAGTGGTTCCCTCATGATAATCGCAAAGAGTCTTCCATATTAAGTGGGCAGAATTAATATGAGCTACGATCAAATTCTTTGCAGAAATCCTTGAAACAACAAGTTACTGAGCTTGGGCATTTAAATCAATATCGTTTTATTTAGATCAAGAATAATAACAGGAACCACATAAGGTCTAGAAACTTTATTCCAAACATCACTACCTTGAGCCTCAATATAAGCTTGCATACGACACTTCCAAAAAGCAAAATCAGTACCATCTAGCATGGGAGGACGATTCACATACCTCTCTGACGCCATAGCAACCTCGCTCTGATACCACTTGTAGGATCGTTAATAGCAATCAGAGGGGGGGTGAATGATTGTGAAAGATTTTTCGCACCCTCACGACAAAACGCTTCCTAGTGAAAGCTCTCGAGAGAACTTCTTGGCAAAACGCTTCAGCAGTACCTCGTCAGGAAACCAATCGGAGAACCCAAGTAGGTGCTCGGCTGTAGCAGACGCTGGACACTGATCCGAGATGAACACACGCACACGTCGCTGAAACCTGGAACCTCACGTATGCAATATGCTGCAGCCACTAGCACCTCACGTTGGTGTGAAGCGGCTCTGACAAATAGGCGACCGCAATGCACTGCCGTTGCTAGCACAAGTCCTATCAAAAGAAACAACCCGCCAGCTCCATCTAATCACGCACAAAGCAAAAACAATAGGTGCTAGCAATAAACAAATCCAAAAATACTCAAGCCTCATGCACATAAAAAAAAACTTTATGAATCAATCAATACAAAAACCATGTGATGACTAACACCATAACGTGGACAGCATTATTCAACCCTGTACTAGCACCATGTCCAGAACTTTCATGTAGACACAGGAGCCACTACCGAGGCAAGATCGTATGCCGCCACGACACGACGATTTTTCTAGT
This sequence comes from Ampelocalamus luodianensis, assembly GCA_036346255.1. Classification (NCBI taxonomy): domain Eukaryota; kingdom Viridiplantae; phylum Streptophyta; class Magnoliopsida; order Poales; family Poaceae; genus Ampelocalamus; species Ampelocalamus luodianensis. The sequence goes on from CM070634.1 coordinate 63,037,407, forward strand.
GTTCTTTCCTTGATGCAAAACCTAATCCCCCCACGTGCACAGCCCTTGGAGCTTTTATACTTACGTAAATCAGGCCAAAGGCCGTACCTACATGGACACGAATTCGACCCAAACAGCCCTCACTTCAAGCCCATACATGCAGCCCAAAATTCTAGTTTTCTAATTTTCTTAGCTTTCCAATTTTGGACATCCCAAAATTGTCATGTGCCATAGCTTCCGGACCGCACCCCGTAGCTCCAACATGCATCATCCATCTTCGATCTCCATGTGCCCCAACTCGAGCCCGACCATCTCCTCCAGCATCCTTGACCCTTCGGACCATGACTTTGCACCAAGCCACCTCCACGGTCACCGCCAGTAGACCACGATCGCCTCGAGTTACCTGCACATGCAAAGACCAAAACACATCTTTTCCCGGCACAAGTTCTTTTCAACTTGACCGACATAAGTCCACACACGCACACACGCCTCAAATAACATCAGTACCTAACATTGTCAATTATTCATCACTAAAATATTCTAGTCCTGACCACATGGTCTAACATTACTGCTAATAGAGTCTCCATGTTAACCCTCCTTTGCAGCAGATGGCGAAATACGACTTTGTCCACTGGATCGATCCACCCCATGAACGGCATGTTGTGATGTACGTGGATACATTGTGGAACCGAATCTTTGAGTTGGAGGCGCATGTTGACAATCTCATTGAGGAAAACGATGACCTCCACCAACAGATGCAGCATGAGAGGGGCATCGAGGAGGTCGTGAACATAGGAAGTTTCTATGATCCCACATGCTGCTGTGTGAACCCTAGCTGCATATGTGCATGCCACTACAATAACGGTCAGCCACGTCTGCGCCCCCCTATGCAACACTCTATGTGGGTAGCGCGAGGCACCTGGAAACCTACAGGACAAATAATGTTAATGTGTACAATATATCGATGATCACAAACCTGAAGAGAGGAAATGTACCTGCGTCGAGGGCCATGTGTGAGAAAAAGTCAAACCCGCCGTACTGACCATATGGGTCCGGGAAGACAGGATACTGGAACGACGACTGGGGCGGCGGCTGTGGCGGTGCGTACCCACGTGCCCACCCGGACAATCCAGGCTACCAAGGAGCAGGCGTAGGCGGGGCACTGGGACATGCACCTCTTGAGCCTCCTGACTGGGCTGTAGGACATGTCGGCCTCGGCGTATGTGCTGATGTGGCCACCTCCTGGACTATCCTGCACGACGTCAGGGAAACAGCACACCCAGCCGCACTACAGGCCCGACGGACAAACTGTAGTAGCTCGTCACGCGTCACCTCCACACCAATGGCAGCCCTGCCTAAGATCGACTGCCCGTCGGTGGCAATGCCGATGGTGATGTTCGTCTGCAAGGAGAAAATGAAAGCATTCAACCTATAATTCAGGTAACCGTACTCAGACATTTTAAAACATGATATTACATACCGCAATGTGCATGTTCCACATGAAGTGTACAGGGTATGCATCAGTCGGGGCTGGTACGCGATCGGGGGGAGGGTCGACGACTTGCACCAGCCTGGTGCATGTCTGCAGGGCGTACCAGTGGAGGTACTCGTCGTACGAGCTGGGGTCGTACGGAGCATCCTCCTGCACCAAGTCCTTGTGGGCATTCACCCACTGCGCCACCCACGGCTCCATCTTCACCGGCCACTGCGTCCTGGTGCCACCCTTCCTACTATGCCTGCAAAATGTACCACTGCAATTACATGCCGTCGTAGCATAACTGCCGAAAACATATTCTAGCATGTAATGTGTGCAACTCATGCGTGGTCAGAGTCAGGCACTTTCGTCCCGACGGGAATTGGAACAACCTGGCAGAGGCCGAACTGGCGCATCACCCTGTGCACTGCGTAGTCCTCGACGAAGACGTCAAAGACGAGCTTCCTCTGCGTCCGCTAGTATGCCCAGTCGGGCAAGCAGAGCGAGGACAACCCCGCGAGAGCACGCAGCTCCATCTCTTGATCAGAGTATGGCTCCCAGCGCACGTCGTCAGCGGTGAGGCGGTCCAGGTGCTCCACGAAGTGCTCGTACACACGTGTGACCTGCATGTGTGCGTACTGTGCCTGCAAGCCAGAACTGTAGTTATAAAGGTGTAACATCCCAAATCTGGTTATGTGTTTCAAATATAAGAAAAGTAGAAGAAATTAAAACTTTTCTTGCATCTTGATGTAATTGAGCTATTTTGTAATTCTTGTTCTAGGAATTGCGGAATTAGAAAATCACAAGCTTCTAAAACCTTAGCCTTGACCCCTTTGAAAACTTTCTTGGTTAATCTTGTGATCAACCTTGGGAAATAATTTTCTTGATTGCTAGGGATGCTGTGGGACCCTCTGAAAAATTTCATAATTCTTATAAATTATTTGACAAATTTAAGAGGTAAGTCAAATCAGTTCGACTATGGTCAAACCCTAGCTCAGCACCTTGAAGAATTTTTGGAAAAAATGCAAGGCATAAAAACCTCTGAAAAGTTTATACAAGGTCAAGCTTGGTGTTAGCACTCTCCTGTAAAAATTTCAGAATTTTTGAAGCTAGTTTGCTACAACTAAAAATCTTCCTAAGTTCCAGCCTTTAAATCCAAACCCAAAATCAAACCAGTTGGGTTCGAGTCAGACTCGAGCTTGACTCAAGCTTGTGGCTCAACCCAGCCCTCTAGCGCGCATTTGAGTCGGTCCGAGATGGCCGTGCGTCGTGAGCCGTCCGATTTTTATCGCACCGCCCAGATCGCGTGATACATTCCGACCTCCGAATCCCGCATTTCTTTTCAACCATTAGATCCTAATCTAACCGTTGGGGGGCTCACCCTTTTTGTGCGCTGAGCCCAAGTCTGGCTCGAGCCACTTGGTTGGGTCAAACCAACTTAGCGTACCGGTTCGCTTTTAAAAGGGCGCGATCGTTTCCAACCGTTGGATCCCATTTCAACTGCCCAGATCAAAAGAAACTTTTGGACCGCTGAAAGTGAGCTTTAGATCTGAGTCGTTCATCTCGCCTTGGACCGCTGAGATTGATTTAAACGTTCGGACCTTCCAAAAGTCCTTTTCAATCATTGTCGTTCAATTCTAATCCAACTTCCAGATCTTTTGACTCAACTTGACCTAACCCCTTCGTTTCTTTTGACCTGAGCCCTTAGTTGCTTTCGTTGACGTGTGGGCCCGCAAGGACCTGGTCACTTTCTTCTTCCTCGTGCTCGTGCCTGTGCTAGTGAGATAGAACAGGGCATGGGAGGGGGGAGCTTTTATCAACTTCTTGCGTCACCATTCAACGACTCCTGGTCCTCAGCATTTAATGTAATAAGTGAGTTTTCACCCTCAAAATTGCCTTTCTCTGCTGCTCCCGTCTTCTCCACCTCGCCCATGGTAGTGTGTGAACTGAGTTCACCATGGGACTTGTTCTCAAGTTGCCCATTGGTTTTCGGCTATAAAAAGCATCCCAATCTCCTCCTTGAGTTCCCTTACAACACCCGTAGCTCCTCCTCTGTTCTTTGAGCTCAATACCCGAAGAACACCCTAAATCGCCATTATTGGCCGTGAAGCTCTATTGGTGGCCTTGGTGCTCCATTGGTTCCTTCACCTTTCTTTTTGTACCTCTGGGCGCCCCTTAGCACCTCCATCATTTCCCCTAACTTAAATTTGGGTTGCATTCACAGGAATCATCTAATTTTTAGTTGGGATCTTTTCGACCGAAATCATCTCCTTTCTTCTCCAACTTCGGTAATTGCTTCTTTTGCCAAATACTTGCTCTTGGACCTTCTGTGGGCTTAGTTGAAGCTATTTTGACCACCCAGTGGTGTTCATTTTGCTCAGGCCGTCTTTCCGTCACCTTCTTCTTCAGCTTTGGCGAGCTCCTCCGCCGTCAAAGCTTCTCCAACCATCTTGGATCCCCTCCTGAGCTAAGGTAGCTTCTTTTTAGTCCTCAAAAGAGTGGGCACCCGCTTATGTGGACAATGCAGAGCTCCTCTTGCTATTTTTGTTTGCGGCAATATTGTCACCGGCGTTCAACTCCGGCTAGCCGCCGGTGTAGGCCATTTCAGCCCTGAATATTAGCACCTTTGGTTGCGCATAGTTTGTGCAAGCCATTTTGGTACTTTTTGGGCACCACCGTGGTCTCCTTCGCCGGCGATAAGCCGGAGAAAACCCTCAGTGAAAATCCCGGTTGTCGGATTTGGACAACCATTGTAGCACAATCATTAGCCATGTAATTAGTATCGTTGTCGGAAGCACGTGTGTTAAGCATTGATTGTGTGGCCCTGAGTCTCTGATTCGTGGGCCCAGTCACTTAAACACCCCGCTGGCACTGCGCGATATCTTTAGGACACCATTAATGCTAATCATCGCTAATCATTAGGTTTAGTAATTAATGGTTGTCCTAAATAGCCCTCTGTGTCACTTACTAGTGGCCCCGCACACTTAACCCTCTCTGTGCACTTAAAACCCACATGTGTAGTGCGCAACATCTTGTTGATCTTGGACCGTTCGTTTTGAGATCTGCGGCTCAGATCCTTTGAAACGTTCGGACCACCCCATCGTTCAAGTCACTGTGGGATGCCCATTTCTAGATCTACGGCTCAGATCGCGTGGACGTTCAGACCTCCGAACGTTACTGCGCTCTGAGCCCTCCATCTTTAGATCGACGGTCGAGGAAGGTTGGAACATTCGGACCTCTGAACGCCCCGATCGTTGTGGACCGTTGGATCTTGATCCTTCGGTGAGCTCTTTTGGGCCAAGCGTGTGCGTTGTTCTCCAGTGCACGTGGGCCGTTAGATCTGATCTCAATTGCCCACGTTTTGCCACGTCATTTTCGCATTTGAGTATTATTTAATAGTTTCCGATAAGCTTTATTTGTCAACTGAAAATTAAAATAAACTTCAAAATAGCATAACTAATTCATTTCAACTCCATTTTAGATGATTAAAATTGTGTTAAAATTCTGTTTAACTGGACTTTAATCTAAAAATGTGTTTAGACACTGTTCTGTACCAGAAAATTTTGTGGATTGTATTAACTTACTTTAGCATTTAATTATTGCTCTAGAAATTCATTTAAACTTGAAAAATGTATAAGTAATTCTCTGTGACTACAAATCTAGTAAACTAAAATGTATTAAATCCGTCTGATAATATGATTTAATGTAGAATAGGTTTTATTCATGTCCTTGCCTCTGAAAAATGCTATGCCCTAGTTTCACAACTTAGAAAAATCATAAGTAATTCAATTTAACTCCAAATGAAGTAAACCCAATTTTGCTGTTCTTAGAATGTCATGTTCTGCCTACCATAAAATTTTCATATTCAAAAAATTTATGAAAATTGTCTCATAAACAGTAACAGAAAACAATTTAATTTGAATTATCGAGTAGACCGAAATTGTTTAGGCTATAACTTTTGCATACTTAGTCCAAATTGAATGATTCTTGTTTCTTAATTCATTTAAAATCTTGGTCTTCCTGCTGTGTAAATTTCATGAAGTTTGGATGACTTTGGGTTTTGAGTCGTTTTCGGTATTCTTCGTTCTTATTGGATTTTCACGATCTTGCGTTAGGTTCTGAAGAATTTATTGAACCTGAGAGCGACCCTCTACAGCAAGAGGACTTCCAGCAAGGCAAGCAAATATAGCATCATTTGATCATATTGCTCCTATTATTTTCAAAGTCTAATATCTTGTTTGCAAATTCTATGTATGCATTGCTATTTTGCTGTTAAACTATTGTCGATTAGTGGACCCATTAGATGCATAATCTGTAGGCAAATATTTATCCTCTACTACTGAGCCTAGGATTACCTTGCTATGATTTAGGGTTCGTTGGATGAGCCCTTATCACTTAGTAGTTCACGTGTTAATGTTGCTTAGCCATGCTTAGCTACTGGTAGAATTGGGCAGTTGTCGACTTAGTCGATAACCTTGATCACACAAAAATTTATTATGGCTTTATGATCAGCACCTTGTGCTATGTTTAATTGAGAAAACTAAAACTAAAAATAAAATATTTTAGACTTGGGCACAATGGTATGATGATGTGCTTTTGGGTGTGACTGGAATGGTGCCCGAGTCAAAAAGGACCGAATTACTTGCACCATCGTACTGAGAATTTTGCGTGCTAACCACTCTAGAGGGAAATGGTACCTCTCTTGACTTAGTACTTTGGCGTGTGTTAGCTTCGAGTCGCAGGAGGTCGTAGGAGGCAGATGTTGGGAGCATTGTAGTTGTCCGAAAGCTTTACCCCTAGTGGGTAGTTGACTTTCAACTTTACAATGTAGCATATGGGTTTCTATCCATACGAGCGGCTCGTAGTTGATACACAATATTGGAAACGTCTCGTAGGACTTAGTTGTGTCGGCATACCTTCGAAAGTGTGCTTAATCTTGTGGCAAAAAGGCGGTCTAAAGTGTGGGTACATTGGTACACCTCTGCAGGGTTAAATCTATTCGAATAGCCTCGTCCTAGGTTATAGATATGCTCGGATACGCCCCGTGAGAATTAGACTATAACCTTTTTACTAAAACTTGATTGGGTGGTACGAATCGGGGATTCATGCTATGTTGTGGTGGCTATTGGGTTAGTCACCTCTAGGTGGTTCCTTATGCTATTTATGGTTACCTCGCTGTTATTTCAATAATTAAAATCAGATTTGACAAATTGCCTTCAATCCATTACATTATTGCAAATGAAAATTTCTTTATGCGTCCAATTAACCATATAACTATCTCCTTTGTTTCAGCTTGCATGTAGCTATGCATAGGCTTGTTACTCGTAAGTCTTGCGAGTATATTTTTGTACTCAACTGCATTGCTTTGTTGTTGCAGAGGAGGACGTGGATCCCTAAGGGATCGACTTCTGTGAGTTTTGCTGCAGCGGGTGCGACTAGCTTGGCGGCCCGGTCGGTTGCCTTGTGGGTTATGTGGCTAACCGGTCGTATTTTGTTATTGCCATCTTATGGTTCTTTTGCTTCCATCGTTATATGTTACTTTGATGTCATTTGGCCATTCGGCTCTTTTGTAATAACTCTATATATTGTATGCCTTTTACTAGACTTAGCATTGTATGATGTATGAAAATGATGCATGATTTTGTAGAGATGTATGTGTGCAGCAATTCTAGGAAGCACATGTCCATCGAGGCTTAGGATATTTGATTGGTAATACTAGAACCATTTGGAGGTTAAGTGTTACGAGTTAAATACCTCGAGTCCTCACAAAAGGATGGCCCGTAATACATGTGTAGTGAAGATGTAAGAGAGTACGTACCCATCTACGGCACCAAAGGGACCCTACGGTCAGCCGGTCGACCATGTCCCCACCGTACGGACTGGAGTCAACCAGCATGGGCCGTCTGAGAAAAAAGCGCTCGAACGACCACAGCTGCAGCAGGAGGGGGCAACCTATAACGATAGATGACGGCGTCGTCCTACAGCACGCATCTGACATGCTGCGGTACATCACAAAAAGTACAACTGATCCCCAGCTGATCTGCAGCTCCTTGCCGTCGGCGATGGCCCTCGCGTAGCCCACGAGGCGGGCGTCGACGGAGTCACCGTGGCTGCTGGTAAACAGTACCCAACCGAAGAGCCACAGTAGGTACGCCTCGAGGTGCCGCAACACCTGCTCGGCGGTGGGCTGCGGAACCATCCGCTCGACCTACGCATAAATGAATAATTAGTACGCCCCTCATACGACTAGGATAGTGCATCTCTAAATATGAAAAATATTTACCATACGTACCCAGAACTGCGAAAGCCACCGCAGGGGTGGGCCATGCCGTTGTCACTCTGAGAAGTCGAAGTACGGTGGCACGGCCTTCACCCCAAGAACACCCTAAAACCTGGCTAGCAGGGTGCCGCGCCAGTTCACAAGCGTGTCCGCGAGAGAATGCAGCAGCTCCAGTGATAGGTAGGCCGAGAAGCATCGCGACATCCTACAGTGTAGGGGTCATCTCCTCGAATGGGAGGTGGAAGGTGTGCGTCTCGGGCCGCCACCGGTCCACTAGGGCTGTCAGGAGCGACCGGTCGAACGGGAACCATCGTGACCGCTCCGGACCGACCTGGACCTCCCCGTCGTCCTTGGCCGCAGCGCCGTCCTCTTCGGTGGCCTCCACCATCCGCGAAAGAGGTAGAAGGTCGGCACAGCTCAGCCTGCAAAGCATAAAGAAGTAACTACATAGTAGGCATATAACACAAAACAAGTGGCACAACTCGCGGACAAACCTCTCTACCCAGCGTGAGTCTAGTCTCCAAGCTCGTCGGGGTGTCCGCGTACGAACCACCCCCAAGTCAGCCGCATCGTCCCCGTGACCCAGATGCGAGACACGACTGCTCGCGCGGTGCTACGCATCGACCAACCGGTCTAGTAGGCCGAAATGCCAGTCTGAACCACTAGGGTCGTGAGCCATACCTGCGAATTAAGAAATTAAAAGCATTAATATTATTGAGCATTTAAATTATATTCCAATGGCAAAGAAAACATAAACACTATGCTCAAACACAGTGCTAATACATTTACAATTTCATGAAACCCAAGTGGTAAACAAGTAATTTTCCCTACAAAAGGTTATATTATGTTAACACCTGTACCGGCTGCTATGCATTGTAAAATATTAAAAATATCGTCGTTACCATACATATTTGTAATGAGTGAAGCTTTACGGAAAAAATTGAAAATTTCACATGTTTGAGAATCCTACGAGTTCGGAACCATGTATCTGTGCTTTTTGTCTTAGTATTTCATAATTCCTTAATCCAACCAAAATTATAAAGTAAATGTTATCATTTTTTTATTGTGCAAATAAATACATATATTTAACATTCCATAAACTAGCATTTGCGAATGCACGGGTTATAAACATGTTTTTATAATACAAGAATAACACGTTATCATTCATCAGGCTGGACGAAATTACCGCAACATGCGGAATAGCACAACTAAATTTATTTTCACCGACTAATTTTTCCTCTATACAAACTACTAAACTAATTGTATTAATCATGTTATCCTTAAACATGTGCTAACAATATGTTACTACACATGATATTGCTTGCTGTCCTACAATGGTTACTACACATGATGTTGCTTGCTATCCTATGCTATATCTAAATATTTGCTAATAATATATCACCACATATTACGTTGATTGCTAACCTACCATGGTTTCAAAAATATACTTGTACAAGCTAATACTACAAACTCACCGTCGTGGTTGTCGATGCAAAGTGAAGAACCTATTTTCTCCTCTTCTTTTTCCTCTCCTCTTTTTTCCTCTCCTTCTCCTCTCTTTTTTTTCTTTGCGCTTGGCTCGGCTCGCTCACTGGAATTGCGACTATTCGGCCGCGCACGCGGTTATAAAGCGACGCTAAGTCACCATATGGTTGTGCGACTTGGGTCCAGGTGTAACCTAGTCGCCCTACGGTTGTGCGACTAGGGTCATATCGCCAAGCCATTAAGCGACATTGTCTCAGACGGTGAAATCGCCGTTCCATTGACCGAATCGCACATGTGTCGCACGTTGGTTGGGCGACTATACCAAGTCGTTCAACCGTACGACGACACAGGGTTATTTATGTAAAAAAATTAAATGGTATTATTTCTGTAATTCTGAATAAAAAAAGATTATTTCAAAAATGAATTCGAGGATATGGTACAGCTAACTCTTTGTTGCTCAGAAGTCTGAACATGCCATTGCTTCCTACTGTTGATATGACAGTACTTTTTACTCCGAGCTTGCATTCCTGAGCAATCCCTCCATGGTTATTGCTTTTGCGAATCATCTATAAAATTTAAGTTCAAACAATTTTTACTGCTTTATGAATGGTTTTGCTGTATCGACAAAGCTTCATTTTTTTGGCATGTCTTTGTATTCAATTTGCATGATACTTGTCTTGAAGAAAAGCCTTCTCTAAAGCTGGTTGACACTTGACACCGAGGTGCACTGTACTACCAGTCTTAGGCAATTGGGCACACAGTATTCAGAAACGGAACATCAGGTGAGAAGAACGGAAACCCTTGTTTTCACAATAAGCGACAGGTTTGATTCTTGGAGCAATGAGTGAACCATGCAGTGTAGTGGGCCTAGCAAATAGAAATATTTCCCTATCTTCCAATTTCCAAAGATATGTTCATATCCGCAGTGAGATCTTACCATGTCCTTTTGATAGGTCGTGGTATTCATTATACATCCAGCTTTGAGAGATGTGACAGAATTTGTTATATCCTGTATGCAGATTGCACTGAACTTTCTTCTGAACCCATAATCTTCCATGTTGCTTAGTTGATGATAATTTCCTCATATGAAGGGAAAGAAGAAAGAGAAGCTTCTATTTATCTAGTGCCAAGTTTGGCTAATCTTGGTGGTCTTCAATATGATCTATCGTGCCTGCGACAAAAATTACCAAAACCTGAACAGAAGACTCACGGGCCGAATTAGATCAGCACTAGACCATTGTGGTATCCTTGCCAGGTTGTTCTTGGAGAATCAACAAAGCCTTGTCTTCTTCTGGAAACACTACATGTGTTGTAGGTAGGCCCCGGCCATATCGGCGGGAATCGAATGCAGTAGCAGTGCTCGAGTTCTTCCATGCATGAAGGGGAGATGATGGAGCCGTCGAGTTCTGCCGGCAACGATGAAGTTCTTGTCCCGTTTTCACTGGTTCATCGAGTAATTAGCAATGTGGTCGGATCTCATTTTTGGAGGTTGCAAGAGGGCAATTCAGAAGAAGAAGAAGAAGAAATTCTTGCAGAAGTATCAAAGGAACTAACATCTTCACAGCAGAAGCCTAAGACCTCTGATGAAGTTTCAAATGGGTCTCGGAGTAATGGTATTCTGTCCTCCCATCTTGAGTCTTCTCCGGTTAAGAGTGAGTTGTATAGAGATGCCATTGCAGCTGGTTACTCGCATTTAGACCTCCGAGGGACGGGGCTTTTGCCGGACAAGCGAAATGGGCAGTGGGCAGACAAGGGGCGGCCTTGGCAGGGGCCGTTGCCTCCTCCTCGTGTGTCGCCGCCGGTGACGTTGGGGATGTCATCGGAAGAGTTAGCCGGAAAAATCAGCCCAAAGCAGATCGGGCGGAAGTTCCGTCGATTGGGTTGTCGGTTCAAAATTTGAAAATTCAGTCCAGAGCTAACCGGGCGGAAGTTCGGCAGAGGATGTTGCCAGTTCAAAATCTGATCGGTGCAGTTAATTCGTTGCCCTCTCCAAGTCAGAAAGGGCCGACTTTCTTGCCGGATTTTATGCGATCTCAAAACCGATCGTGTAATGGACTGGACCCATCCAATTGCTTACCGATTATCGTTAAGAAGCAGGCCCACAAGCGTGGATTGCCCTGGTTCCGACATTTCTTTCAGCACTGGAGATTAGCTCGGCCAAACTCTCTAGGGTCTCCCGGCGGCTGGTCTGGGGAAACACATCGCATCTGGTCAGGGACGACTCATGGTGATTGCCGTTCGTTTGCTGAGGTGCTCCGGCATAGCTATGCGATGGACTTTGGAAGGGGTCGTGGAAGGGGTCAAAGGAAGGGACTTGGGGTTGATCCTTTGGCCGGCGTGGCTGGCGGTGGTGGTGGCCAGGTCGAGGACCGACTCCCAGCCGTTGGTGGCGCTGGCAGTTAGATTGTGGGTAGATTTGGTTCGGGCAACATGGAGGCTAGTAGGCAGGGTGCTGGTGGCTAGCTTGTAATCAAAGACTGTGTCTCTGATGGTGGCATTGGGGGACCGGCTGTGGATAGTCGTTTTCCAAGTGTTGGTGATGCTAACAAACAGGTTCAAGGTGGTGTGCAGCCCCAACGATTTGGAGGTGGTCAATTCTCTATCAACGGGGGTGTTGGAGGTAAAGCTGTTGGGCCAGGTTGTGTTCTTGGAGGACAAAGAGATGTTCTAGTCTTTGGGGTTAACAAGCTATTTAAACAGCAACAGTCCAAGACTCCTAACTTCGGCCGAGGGAGGTTTGGATCCATTAACTCCGGAGGTAGAGATCGGTCCGGGGTGGGATCCATTCATACCAATAGTGGTGCTACAGGTGATGTTTCCAACCTCATTTGCTTTCGATGCAAAGGGAAGGGACATGGCATCGCTAATTGCAAAACGAATTTGTTGTGTGATATTTGTGAAGGAACGGATCATTTGGCTAATAAATGTCCGTTGTCATTGATGCCGAGACCTATCGCTAGCTTATGTGGGTTCGGTGCCGATGGATTGGGATTTTACAATATCCCAATAACTGGGCAGAGGAAGTTGAAGAAAGAAAGCAATAAGATCGGGTTGGTTCGGATCACAGGGGAACAATTAACTAAAGAACTCTTGATAGCTAAATTAAAAAGATTGATACCTCTGAATTGGCAGCCTAAGGTGGAGAGTCAAGGGGATAACATGTTTTTTTTGCATTTTCCAAATAGACTTGAGATGCTTCGCATAACGGCTATTGGTGAAGTACATGTCAAAGAACAGAAGGTGGTGCTGCATTTTGAAGAATGGACTATGAAGCCCACACCTAAGTTTAAACTTCAGAAGGTATGGGTCCAGGTGATGGGAGTGTCGTACGAAGTGCGTGACTTTCTTAGTCTGTGTGCTATCGGATCAATCATCGGTATTTCTATACTTGTGGATATGGAGAAAGTTCGTAAGAACGATCTCGTTCGTATGCTGGTTGGAGTTCTAGATGTAGAGGCAATCCATTCTAATGTAGAGACTGTGGTTGGAGAATATGTCTATGACATTTCGTTCAAAGTTGAAGAAAATGGCGTATATACTATCGTTGAAGATTTTGACCAGAAAGATGATCATGAGGGAGAAGACCAACCAGGCAGGGGTAAGGATGTTGAGATGGAAGACAAAGAGGCCAAGAGACTGAAGAATAATTCAGACTCTCAATCAAATGTCCCGGCTAATGGTGTGGGTCAGTCTACCGTTAGTTATAAGGGGACTACGCTGGGACTCTTGACTTTGGATTCCAGTTGGGTTTCTCCAAGGGAAACCCAAAAGGCTCTAGAAACTGGTGTCCAAGAAGATGAATTACACATCTTAAATGGCCAGGGTCAAGTTGTTGATACGACGAGTGATGGTTTTTCCCCAGATCTTACTTGTGACACCATTAGTGTTATCTTTGAATGTCCTGTAGCAGAGAAGGAGATGGCTGTGATAGCAAAAGTAAATAAGTCTGAAGATGATGTTAGTGTTATCACGGAAGGTCTGTTGGAGGTCCAAGCAGCAGTGGAGGAGTTTACCGAGCCAGGAACTGTTGTAGCCGGATCTTCTTCCGTGACACAAGCTTCAGAAGTTCAGTTTTCAGATGAGATATAGTCTACGCCAGCTAAGTTCGACGAGAAGTACTCACCAGCGGGTGTGCTAACAGAATCCAAGACTGAATTGGATGCTAGCGTTAAGGTGATCCAAATAGCAGCTAAGTATATTGCCGAGCCAGTCTCTGCCGCTGCCGGGGTTTCATCAACCGAAATTGGCAGTGAAGTATCCGGCAAGCGCTCAGTGTCACGCAAGCAGGAAAGCAGTTCTGCAAACTCTGCAGTCAAACCAATCCAGCGAAAAAATGTGGCAAGTGATTTTGTGATGGCTCAAAGAGTAGATGCGATGGATCGGACCAAGGACAAGGGCATCCGACTGGAAGCAGTGGGGGTAGTCTCGGGCTGTAATGCAGAATTGAACCAGGTAGGGGGAGTCTTCAAAGATACCTTGGTAATGGAGGCAGTGTCACAGACTGAAGGGGCTCAACGAGGGGTGGAGGGGACTAATTTCATGATGTCCAAGAATGATATCCCGGTGGAGCCTAGGCAAAGTGAAAGACTCAGGAAGCAGCAGTCAGGCGATGAAGATTCAATCAATAAGGCTCAGCGGCGTGCAAAAATTCGTAATATCGAATTGGATCCAAGTAAGTCTACTAATAAATTTTCAATTTTATCTTTTTCAGATGAGCAAATTATTGAAAAAGTATCTAGCATTGGAATTTCTTTAGGCGAAAATAGTGCAGAGATTGCTAGTTCTGTTAAAAGTATTAAGAGCATTGAGTTAGGAAGAGTTAAAAATAAAGGTCAGGTAGAGGTAGAAGAACTGGTAGAGGAGGACTAGAATAGCTTTAATATCGCGTCCCTTAATTATTTTTGTAATGATTTGGATGGTGATTATTTAGCGGAGGATGACAATAATTTTACTTTAGTAACAATTAAAAAGAGGTTGTCTCGCTCCGGAAAGAAGAAAATTAATAGTTCTCATACTAGGCCAATAACATTAAAGTTGAAATGAAAGGGCTCTTTTGGAATACCAAAGGTCTGGGAGACTTGGCTAAACATCGGTATATTTGTGAGGAGGTTAAGGAGCAACATTTCGACTTTGTGGCTATTCTAGAAACTGGTAAAAAAGATTTCTCAGCTGCTAGTCTTAATCACCTTTGTGGGGGTTAGGATTTTTTGTGGCATTTTTCTCCGCCTCATGGGCGGTCGAGGGGTATCCTTTTAGGGGTGAACAATAGGGTTTATGATGTTAGCTCTGTTGATGCTGGTGATTTTTATGTGAAGTTTCATCTTAAAAATAAAGAAGATGATTTCCAATGGATTCTTGTGGCTGTTTACGGTGCAGCCCAAGATCAGTTCAAGGAACAGTTCCTCAAAGAGCTTGTTCATGTTTGTAGGAAAGTCTCTCTTCCCATTCTAATTGGGGGTGATTTTAATATCATCAGACATGCAGGGGAGAAAAATAATGATAATTTTGAATCTAGATGGCCTTTTCTGTTCAATGCTGTGATTAATACTTTGGATTTACGGGAAATTGATTTATCTGGCAGACAGTTTACTTGGGCTAATTCGTTAAATAACCAAACCTTTGAAAAATTAGATAGAGTTTTAATGAGTACTGACTGGGAACAAAAATTTCCATTGGTCACAGTCAACGCTCTTGAACGATCTCTGTCCGATGACACGCCGCTGCTTTTAAATACGGGAGCGGCCTCCCATAGATGGAACCAGCCTTTATTAAAATTTGAATTAGGTTGGTTATGTAGAGACGGGTTTAGGGAGATGGTGAAAGGTGTGTGGAAAAATGAAAATAGAGGTGGTACTGCTTTACAAAGATGGCAATGGAAAGTTAGATCTCTTAGGCATTATCTTCGAGATTGGGCTAAAAATTGCAGTGGAACGTATAAAATGGAAAAGATAGCGCTCAACTTAATAATTGATGAGCTAGATAAAAAATCTGATCTTTTGAGTTTGTCCAATGAAGACCTTAATATTAAAAGATTTGCCAATGAGAGGCTAGCACAACTTTTAAGAGAAGAAGAAATTAAGTGGTATCAAAGATCTAAAGCGAAATTCCTTTTAGAGGGAGATAGGAATACACGTTTCTATCATATGATTGTGAATGGTAAACATAGAAAGCAAAGAATTTTTCAGCTCGAGTAGGATGAGGGCATAATTAGGGGTGATGTACAATTAAAAACATATATCACCAAATATTACAAAGATCTTTTTGGACCATCCGAAATAAAATAATGTTTCCATGATTGATGGTTTTAGAAATGATATACCTCAAGTCTCTGATTCTGAAAACAACCTTCTCGCCGTGCCTTTCTCCAAGAAGGAGGTGGAAGAAGCAATTTTTCAAATGGAGCATAACAAAGCACCTGGGCCTGATGGTTTCCCAACGGAGTTTTATCAGGTGTTTTGGGAAGTTATTAAACATGATATGATGGCCATGTTTCACGATTTACATAGTTGCTCCTTGCACCTTTTTAGCTTGAATTTTGGGATTATTACGCTGCTTCCCAAAAAAGTAGATGCTAAACAAATATAGCAATATCGACCTATTTGTCTTCTTAATGTTAGTTTTAAAGTGTTTACTAAAGTGGCAACTAATAGAATTAATAACGTAGCGCATAAGGTTGTTAGACCATCGCAGACAGCTTTTATGCAAGGGAGATATATTCTAGATGGAGTTGTAATCCTTCATGAAATCGTTCATGAACTGCACAAAGCAAAGTTGGATGGGATAATGCTTAAGCTTGATTTTGAAAAAGCTTATGACAAAGTAAAATGGCCGTTTTTATTCCAGACTTTGAGGATGAAAGGCTTTTCGATTAAGTGGTGTTCTTGGGTGGAGAGTTTTGTTAAGGGAGGGAGTGTTGCAATAAAAGTTAATGATGATTTAGGATCGTTCTTCCAACTTAGAAAGGTCTTCGGCAAGGGGACCCGATGTCCCCTATTCTTTTTAATATTGTTGTGGATATGCTTGCCTTGTTTATTTCAAGAGCTAAAGAAGAGGGACTCATTTCGGGAGTAGTTCCTCATTTGATTGATGATGGGTTCTCAATATTACAATATGCTGACGATAATATCCTTTTTTTGAATAATGATTTAGAGCAAGCAAAAAATCTCAAACTTCTTTTATGTGTCTTTGAGCAATTATCAGGGTTAAAGATTAATTTTCACAAGAGCGAAATCTTTTGTTTTGGCAAAGCCAAATATGTTGAAACTCAGTATACGCATTTATTTGGTTGCGAAGTGGGTGTCTTTCCTTTCAGATACTTAGGGATTCCAATTCATTATAGAAAATTAAGAAATAGAGATTGGAAAAGTGTTGAAGATAGAGTTGAAAATAAGTTAAGTAGTTGGAAAGGAAAAAAATTGTCTGTAGGTGGTCGAGTAGTACTTATTAACTCAGTACTAAGCAG
The DNA here is from genome assembly GCA_036346255.1 of Ampelocalamus luodianensis. Taxonomy (NCBI): domain Eukaryota; kingdom Viridiplantae; phylum Streptophyta; class Magnoliopsida; order Poales; family Poaceae; genus Ampelocalamus; species Ampelocalamus luodianensis. The sequence goes on from CM070634.1 coordinate 63,054,087, forward strand.
TCTACCTATGTTTATGTTGTCTTTTTTTTGAGATTCCTAAAGAGGTTCTCAAAAGACTGGATTTTTATAGATCTAGATTTTACTAGCAAAGTAACAATCATAAAAAAAAATAGACTTGCTAAATGGAGTTTAATGTGTACACCTAAAGAGCAGGGTGGTCTAGGAATTCAAAATTTAGACATAAAAAATAAAAGTTTACTAGGAAAATGGCTTTTTAAGTTGCTTAATGAAGAAGGGGTTTGGCAAACTATGTTAACAAAGAAATATTTAAATGAGAAGAGTCTCTCGCAGGTGGTTAATAAGCCTGGGTCTTCTCATTTCTGGTTAGGTCTAATGAAAATAAAAGATCTTTTATTTCGTTTTGGTTCATTCCAGGTTAAAAATGGAATGCAAACTAGGTTCTGGGAAGATATTTGGTTAGGAGACTCGCTGCTAAAAAGACAATATCCAATCCTCTATAATGTGGTGAGGAAAAAGGATGATACAATAGCAAATATTTTGAGTTCGACTCCTCTATATATCTCTTTTCGTAGACCTATTATTGGAACTAAGTTACATGCTTGGAATGAGTTACTGGTGAGAATGAGTAATGTTCGATTAATTTCTCAAAATGATATTTTTAGATGGACATTAAATAAGTCTGGGCTTTTTTTAGTTCGGAGTTTTTATGCAGCACTTAGTGGAAATTATCGTATCCCCAATAAGCGCTCTTTTTGGTTACTTAAAATTCCTTTAAAAGTGAAAATATTCCTTTGGTATCTCAAAAGAGGAGTAGTATTAACTAAAGATAATCTGCTCAAAAGAAATTGGAGGGGAAGCAAAAAATGTTGTTTCTGTATTTCAGATGAAACAATCCAACATCTTTTCATTAACTGTCCTTTTGTACGTCTTGTTTGGTGGACTGTTCAATGTGCGTTTAATCTATCTGCTCCGGTGAATATAGCCAACTTGTTTGGGAATTGGTTAACTGGTATTCCAAATATATTAAAAACTCAACTCCTTGTTGGAGCTAGTGCCTTATGTTGGTCTATTTGGCTATGTCAGAATGATGCAGCTTTTGATAAAAAGACTATCAATAATCCCTTGCAGGTTATCTTATTGAGTGGGCACTAGATGAGAGCATGGGCAAATATGCAGAAACCAACCCAGAAGGAGTCAATGTTGAGCGGAAGTGCCAGGTTGGAATGTGTGGCAAAGCAAATCTTCAGAAATCATGGGTGGCGGTGTAGTCACAGAATTAGTAATGATTGAATTTAAAGTTCAGTCGTCTTTTGGTTGTGTTGTTTCAAGTCATTTTAATTCGCTGGATACTTTGGATTTTGCTTATTTGTAATAAATGGGGTCGTGTGCATCCTTGATGCAGAGGCCGGGAGAGGTTTTGTCTTTTCCATTATCAAAAAAAATCTAGTGCCAAGCTGGTCTGGGGAATTATCCAAGAAGAGCCCCTTGTTTCTTCCCACTTTCCAATAAACCTTCTAGATGCACAAAATCCAAAGTGGGCTTCCTTCCAAAGTTCCATAAGTGGATCTTTCAAGGTAAGCTCCTTACAGATAGATGCAAGAATATCCATTGTCCCCTGCTTAAAACTTGGAAAACAATGTCTTAAAAAAATACCTAGTGTCTCTATCGTTGGTCCAGAAATAAGAATGATAATATGTATCTATGTGGTACCATATTCAATATTTCCACGTGACTTCAGCTCCGAGTTAGAAGATTATGAAACTCGGTTTTAAAAAATTGAAAAATAGAATGACTTTTTTTTATTATTAAAGATGTAACAACATTTAAGTAGAAAATGAGTCATGACTCTTTTAGTATCCTCTAAACTAAAAACCATCCAACTCGGAGCATTGGATTACTGAAATCGCTCAAATTTCTTCAGTCATACTGAAATCACTTGTCCTGATCCAAAATTAAAGACGTAACTAATGTGTTATAGTTTTTTTTTTAAAAAAGGAAGATTCAGTGATTCCATCATTCCATGAGGGATCTTGCATCCAACTGCACTTTCAAGAATTCCCAGTGGAAGGTTGGGTAGCTTCATATCTGTTATTGACTTTGCGATGAAATACTATGTTGAATATATGAGCATTTTTTGAATTACTTTAATCCAGAAATATGGTAGATAAATCATGAAAGTTACTCTAGTCATTTTCACAAAGCAAATAAATAAGAACACTATAGCCATACTAAGATCCAGAAGGACAGAAACTAGCATACCTATCTCAGTGTTCAAGTTAACAACAGATAATAAAGCTAATCAACAAATAAGTGCGAGATAGGCATACCCAGATTCAGTGGAAGGAGCAGCAACAGTAGGAACTCCAGATCCAGTAGCAGCAGCAGGAGTCTTGGCTAGGTCGTCGTTCGTCATGGCGTAGTGGACGTCGTGGTAGTAGTCGTACAGTTGATGTAGATGTAGCCAAGAATCAAAGGAAGAGGAAGCAGCGAGCAGTCGCGCAAACGCTCCCCAAAAACCTTATTCGTCCTCACTCGTTCAAGCCTTCGAGGATGAGGGTTCCAGAGGCCTGCTCTCCCGGTGCGACCATACACGCGCCTTACCGGAATGGAGATCGCCGGAGACAACAACCAAAACGTAGAGTACACTTAGTCTTTCGTATGGAGATTCGTTTTTGAACCACTGCTCTGTTCTTCTTAATAGCAAAAACGAAGAGGCCAGAACAATGTTAATTGCAGCCATTACTTAATAGTAACTGCAGCCATTATTCACTAGTAACCTGCAACCATTACTCAACAGTAACCGCAACCATTATTCACTAGTAACCGCACTGTTACTTCCAGTTGTTCGTTAATACCATTTATTGCGAGTCGGTGCATTTTGATTTTTGAATAGATAAAGAAAAACGCACCCGCACCTGACACACCTGTGCACACGTGCGCACACACGCACGCACACATGGCACTGCACGACTCGGCTCGGCGAGGTGTGGCGAGGCAAGCGAGCGAGCGCGCGCGTGTATTGGCTCTCTACAATTCCACAAGGGGGCTACCACGTTCCACCTTTTAAAGTGGTGTAACTCCCATTCAACTCTTCATATGGGACTAAACAGTTTTAGCACGTGCACATGGGCCTTTGGGATTTTTTAGGAATTAATTATAATTAAAATTGGGCCCGACCCGTATTAATTCCAACAATATCCCACCAGATCCCAATGGCACATGTCAAATGCCTTGATCCACAGTATTGTTTTGATATACTAGTGTTTCGATGGAGACCGGTTTAACCCGTATTGAATGAACGAGCAATGGGTTGAGAAGATAAAATTTCAACACACTACTTCAAGTCTAACACTACTCAAAAGCAAGGTTAAGGCGGCAAAAATAGTGTTAGATACTTAGCTAACTAGTATCACATCCTACCCTTTTATTCCCACAAGTTTTAGTTGATTAACCTCTCATTTTCTACCCTATTTAGGACCTTTGAGCTTGCTGTCCGGAAATTGGCGCCGCTGTCAGATTTTGCATCTAAGCTTCTAAGCGAAATCTTCAACTTCCGAAGCTTCAAAACCTTGTAGAGGGCAGCTAACACTTCAATTTGCCAAACTCAATGGTTCCCAAAACCCAATTTAAACGATACAACTATCTTTTGAGAGAAGGAAAGGAGAACAACTTTTAAAACTCAAATTAGAGTAAGATGAGATAGAAAGCTAAGATAGGTAAGGAATAAAATCTGAGAACTTACTTAAGCTTTCATAAATCATTTGATACTTTGAAATTAAGTTTTCCAAAATATCCTAAAGACGATCAAGCTTGGGTTACTACGGTCGGAATGGCTCTGATACCAACTTTGTGAGGACCCCGGTTTATTCGACTTGTACTGCTTAACCACCCACTTGGTCCTAGCAGCACAAATCAAATAAACCAAGCCTCGAGATATGTATACTTCCCAGAAATGCAGTATACACATCCCGTTACAAAATTATGCATCAATTCCATTCATACACATAGAGCCGAAGCTAAAGCAACAAATCAGAAGACATACATAATATAAAGAGAGTTATTACAAAAGAGAGGCCGACCGGCCAAATAACACATAAGTAACTAATTTAAACAGCGGAAGCAAAAGGGCCATAAGATGGCGATAAACAAAAGCCAATCGGTGTGCCTTTACCCACAAGGCAACCAACCGGACCGCCAAGCTAATCGCTCTAGACACCGCCACAACAAATCTCACAAAAGTGAGGCCCCTCGAGCTCACCTTCTTCCTCTGCAACAAAACAATTAAGCATAGCATCTGAGTACAAAAATTATTTTTGTACTCGCAAGACTGACGTGTAAGATAACAGAACTATAATTAACTACATGCAAGCTTTATTTAAGTGGAGGAGGCTCTGGACTTATTTTCAGCATAAAGTAAGTTTTCTTTGCAATAAGGTAATACATTTAAAAGCAAGTTGGCAATTAAATCTTATTGTTCAAATAAAAGAGAGACCAAAATAACAATAGCTAGATGTGACATCACAGAAGTGACTAACCCAATAGCCACCACAACAATAGCATGAAGTACCCCTTCATACCACCCATGTCAAGTTTTAAGTTTTTTTAAAAGGATGTAGTCTAGTTCTTGTGGGAAATAACCAAGCGTGTCCATAACCTAGGATGAGGCTATTCGAATAGTTTTAACCCTGCAGGGGTGTACCAATGTACCCACACGATAGACCGCCTTTCCACGACCACGGTTAGCATACTTCCTTTGGTATGCGAGCACGGCTAAGTCTAACAAGGCGCTTTCCAATGGGCGATGCTAATTAAGAGCGCAACCCACGGGAGAACGAAGGACACATTAGACAGCCTAACCGGTCTGCCAATGCTCCCCTCACACACCACAAACACACACACACACACAGTTTCAACACACCCACCGACCAGCTCATAATTAACACCTCCCAAAGTACTTAGTCAAGAGAGGTTCCATATCCCCCTCGCGTGGTTAGCACGCAACAATTGCTTGGATCAATGGCACAAGTAACTCGGTCCTTAGGGACTTAGGCACCATTCCATTCACACCCAACAGATCACACCAACATACCATTGTGCCCAAGTCAAGATATAGTTTTGTTTTCAGTTTTGATTTGTAAATCAATAAAACACAAGGATTGGACATAATGGAATAATATAAGTATTTGTGTGATCAAGACCATCGACTAAGTCGATGATGCCAATACTACCGATATCTAGGCATGGCTAAGCAATATGTATTCATAATCTACTAAGTGACAAGAGCTCATCCAACGAGCTCTAATCACGACAAATAACCTAGGCTCGGGTAGTAGAGGATATTTATTTACCTACAGATTATGCAACTAGAGGATTAACTAATCAATTTAACATCAAAAGAGCAATGCATACATAGAGGTTAAACAAAATATTAGACTTTAAAAGTAATGGGATCAAATGGGAAATGATCAAACTGCTTGCCTGGCTGCTGCTGCTCAATATGCTGCAGAGGGTCACTCTCAAGTATCGCACAATCGTCGGATCCTATCGAAAGAGCGAAAAAGAACCGATAAGAACAAAGGAAACGAAAAAAACTCTAAAACCAAAATGCTCCAAATGCTATGAAAATTTCACAGCAGCAAGAGCATGATTTATAACAAATTTAGAAACAAGAACCAACTGATTTGGACTCTCACAGCAAAAGTTATGATCAAAACAATGCAGTTCGGCCAAAATTAAATTTAAATAGGTTACTATTCATAAATAATTTTCTAGAAGTTTTCTGGACTTGGAAATTTTATGATAGGTTGCTACTGACATTTTAAGGCTAACACAAGTGGTTTCATCTTATTTAGAGTTAAAATGATTTAGTTATGATTTTTCTAAGTTATAAATCTAAGGCATGATTAATTTCAGTATTAAAGACTACTGTAAAACCTATACTAAGCTAAAGTACTTTAACAGATGCATTTATAGAACTTTAGTTTGTTAAATTTGGAGCTACAGAGAAAAAGATATGCAATTTTGAAGTTTAAAACAATTAATAAGTGCAAATAAAAGCTCTCGAGAACTATATCTGGAAAACCAATAAAAACTGGGGATGTCGTGGGCCGATGATCAAGGATCGCACGGCTCACGAGCTCAGATGCCCAAAACCCACACGAGCACCAGGGCGCAAAGACCTCATCGCGCCTAGGGGAGGTCTTAGCCGTTGATATCGAATCCAACGGCCCCGACCACTGGAGGCACAGCACGCGCGAAGGAGCTCCTCGCGCACTAGGGAGGTCGTGGCCGTCAGATCAGGATCTGGCAGTCCCGAGCTCCACGAGGAGGTCCTACGGCTATCTCACTAAGGGGGAGGTCTGGACGGTTAAGATCTCCCGAAGGGAGGTCTTAACGGTCTAGATCTGAGCGGAGAGAGGACCTAAACGGTGAGCTTAACGGCGAGAGGTCTTGGCGGCTAGGATCTCACCGAGGAGGTCCTAGCGGTCACGATCTCAATGGGGAGGTCCTAAGCGGATTTTTAACAGAGAGAGTGCGGGCGGCTTAGATCTCCCCGGGAGGTCATAAGCGGTCCGGATCCGAGGCGGGAAGGTCCTAAAGCTACGGATCTAATGGAGGAGGTCCTAGGCGGTCACGATATCCACGGGAGGTCGTGAGCGGCTAAGATAACGAGGAGGTCTTGCGGTCTTCTTCACAAAGGACCAGAGGTGGTCTTTTTGCAAAGAGGACCCCAATGGTAGTTTTGAAGGTTCTCTTTACAAAAGACCAGGGGTGGTCTTTTGCAAAGAGGACCTCGGTGGGGCGGCTCAGGGGTGGTTTTTATAGAACGACTAAGGGAGGTCTTTTCGCACAGAGGACCTCACAGCGGAGGGTGATCCTAGCGGCTGGGATTTAACCTACGGAGGTCTTTAACGGCCAGGATTTCAGCGGGGAGGTCCTGGCAGCTAGAGACTTATACTAGGACATCTAACGGTCAAGATCAACTCGGGGTGATCCTAGACGGTCAAGATGGGTTCTTAAGAGGTCTGCAGACTTAATGGAACAAACACGCGGCCGACAAGAACAACATTTAACACTAATGATTGGGCTCTCGGACAACATAAATGCTAATCATTAGGTTACAGTACTTGTCCGAGTAAGGCACGACAAAAACATGAACTCGGTGTTTAGCTCACCGCCGGCGATGGGGACCTCGCCGGCGAGAACCAAAGGCTCGGCTGGGTTCCAAATAGTGAGAAGAACCTAAAGGTGCCAATAGCTAGGGCTAAAGCGCACCCTACCGGCGGCTAGCCGGAGATGACCGAAGGAGGCTAAATACGGCAAAACGAACAGCTACCGAGGTCTAAAAGAACCAGGTTTCTAAAACTAAAGTACTAACCTGGGAATGAAGGAGGTCCAAGATGTTGGAGATATGCCCTAGAGGCAATCATTTTGATGATGATATTTCGTTGTATCCATGATTTAATAAATGTTCCTTGAATATTGCCTTTGTGTTGATTAACAAGTATGTGACTTGTTTGTGAAACTCTTTACTTGTATGGTTATTCTAAAGTTGTCCCTAGTCGGAGTTCATGTGAGGACACACGTGAATGATGGATTAACACATGTATCGGTTGATGACCATGTTTCACAGGTCATAGACATGGAGATGTCAAACAAATAATGTGGACACATGTTTAGAACAAGGGTTGGACCGACCCAACATGAGACATAGCTTTTATACTTATGGTTCTCTCTACACAATGTGTACGCCTTGTCCTTAGACCTGAGATTGTCGCATGTACTTGAGATGTGAATCGACCTACTTAGGGGCTATCAAACGCTACTCCGTAACTGAGTAGTTATAAAGGTAGCTTTCGGGTTTGTCATGAAGCATGCTGCGAGGCATGGTCAGTCGAGATGGGATTTGCCCCTCTCTACCTGCGAGAGATATCTCTGGGCCCCTCAAGTGATCGGATCCAGAAATGCATGGCCATGCTACTTAAGGTTAAGAGTTAACCTAGTAAGGGATTCCAGATCACAGGATCGAGAAAGAGTGGTCAGCTTGGAGCTCGACCGAATATCATGAGGCAAAGGGATTGGCATGTACATAACGTTGTGATGGTTCGTCCGATATGATCTTTACGTGCGTTTAGGAGTTGGCACGTCTTGCTAGAGGCCTCTACCAACTATTGACCAAGTATGTGTACTTGCGTCATGTCTAAACATCACGTGAACCTATAGGGTCACACACTTAGAAGTGAAGCCTAATTCGGATTGGATCCAAATTAGACTGGGCATTGAGTCCTAATGGGCCTCTATTCGTAGAAGCCCGTTATAAGGGCGTCTATAAAAGGAGGGCGGCGCATGGTTAAGGGTTGAGTTTTTCGTGACATCCCCAAACCACGCGCCACCCTCCCACGCCCTAGTCGCTCGCGCGGATCTAGTAGTCCGGCGTGCGTCGCTTCCTCCGCACGTGTGGATACCTTTGAAGGCGCCGATCGTGGCGTTGGGACGAACGCAAGAAAGGAGTTGTACGTGGGGCGCCACGGCGAGGGCGAGGAAGTAGTACGACTACTACGCCCGACGTCTTGCATCAACTTGGTACGACTACACTTGCCCGACGCATGTTGCATCAACTTCCGCACCTGCGCGTCTAGTGGTAAGACCGTGATCTATAACTGCAGTGATCTTGGTTTACGGGTAGAATTTTTAATTTGCGCTAGTGTAGCCTACCCATTTCCCTTCAGTGGTATCAGAGCGGTTGCTGTCATGTTATAGGTTCGGGTGATTTGCATATGGCGATATGTAAATCGGTATGATCGATGTGATCGATTGTATAGTTCTGGTAATCGGAACCTAGATTAATAATCGATGTACCATGATCATGTTGCTAAGGTCGTGAAACAACATACCCCTACCGGTCGGATTCGCCATCGGGGTAGACAGTGACACGTAAAACCGGTTGCGGCATGCGAAAATCAATATGATTGATCGAATCGGAACAGTAGTCGATTTGTGGTAAATATGATTTGCCGATCAAAATCCTAAGTAAAAATTGCATAGATTGGATCTCTGTTTTTTTTACGAATGTTCGGACGCCCGGAGATACCGCGAGGGCGCCTGCGCTGCCGAACCGATGGGGAAACCCCTCGACCCTATCCGGTAGATTGCGATTCTATGCATAAACTTGTTTTTGCAGGATGTATGTGACAGTATGGCCTAATGTGTATGTGATGCATGTTTGTAATATTTGCATGACTGCGTGTCGTGGAGTGCGGCAACACGGTGGAGCCATTGTGTTGTCAAAGTATTGTATTAACGGCTGCGTGCCGACTTGTGATGATTCCTAGTATCCATGTATTTTATTACTAGTGTTATGAGTAATAGCTTATAGTAGTACTCGGAGGACACATCACTTGGAGGGATGGCACACATGAACCATGGAGATGGAGATCATCATGGTGGGATGATTCTATGGCGATGGAGATCACTATGAGAAAATGGGCCATCTTGAGTCACAAGCTGTGTGAATGCTATTCCTATTGTTTTACTCCTATGCATGTTTGAATGGTAGAAGTATAGCGATCCCTCACAAAATGTTAAGTTAAACATATGCCCTCCCAATTAAACTTTGCACCATCCCATGTCTTGTAAATTGATGGTGGGTCTATAAAATTAGGGCACCATGAACTTTCCTTGACTAGATGGGTTTTGTATCGGATACTTACATGCATAAGGATTGGTGAACTTAACAACGTTATCATAAAGGTTATGGGCCTTGGGGCATAAAGGTTGGGCGCCGGGGCATAGAGATGTCACCCAACAACAAGAGTCATATAGAGATATGATTAGTAAGGTGTTTCTTACCGAATTACCTTGTCTCCTAGCGGTGATGCAAAAGCTCACTAGTAGACTCGTTAATTGCGGATCTTGAATCGCTAAGAATCAACAGAGGGATGTTGATTTTAGTGGTTCAAGATCATGATCTGAGTCTACTAGTGAGCTTTTATCATCGCTAGAGACAAGGTATTCGATAGCAACTGCTACTAATCATATCTCTATATGACTCTTGTTGTTGGGTGACATCTCTATGCCTTGGCGCCAACCTTATGCCCAAGGTTGGGCGCGAGGCATAGAGATGTATCGGATACTTACATGCATAAGGATTGGTGAACTTAACAAGGTTATCATAAAGGTTATGGGCCTTGGGGCATAAAGGTTGGCGCGGGGCATAGAGATGTCACCCAACAACAAGAGTCATATAGAGATATGATTAGTAAGGTGTTGCTTACCGAATTACCTTGTCTCCTAGCGGTGATGCAAAAGCTCACTAGTAGACTCGTTAATTGCGGATCTTGAATCGCTAAGAATCAACAGAGGGATGTTGATTTTAGTGGGAGTACATTCTATTAAATTTGTTTAATACAGTTTACTCTATCATGGTTTTATTTGTCTTAGTATTTTGCATTTTCTATTGTAGATCAATGGCATCTAGCAACCACGCACACCCTTTTGCTTTGCGATCGATTCTTGAGAAAGAGAAATTAAATGGAACAAACTATTCGGACTGGGTCCGTAACCTGAGAATTGTTCTCAGGGCAGATAAAAGGAAAACGTTCTGGACACCCCAATCCCAGAAGAACCTGCTAACAATGCGTCTGCTGCTGTTAAAAATGCCTACAAGAAAGCATGTGATGACTCTCTTGAGATTAGCTGTCTTATGCTTGCATGCATGGAACCTGACCTTCAAAAGCAGTTTGAGGATCAGGAAGCATATGATATGATCATAGCGCTTAAGGACATGTTCGCACACGTGCCAGACCGAGCGGTTCAATGTCTCTAAGGCTTTTCGGAATGCAAGTTAATGAAGGTGCACCCGTGAGGCCCACATGTGATCAAAATGGTTGGTTCTGATCGGACTTTGGATAAACTTGGTTTTCCAATTGGCCAAGAGTTGGCAATCGATTTCATTTTAGCGTCTCTTCCACCTAACTATGGGCATTTCATTTGAACTACCATATGCATGGGGCGGATAAGGGCCTTAATGAGCTTTGTGGGATGCTCAAAACAATGAGAGAATGACATCAAGAAGTGTGCGGGGCCTAGCCATGTGATGGTGTCTGAGAACAAGTCTAGCTTCAAGAAAAGGGTAAGAAGCCATGGCCAAAGAATAAGGGCAAGGTTAAAGATATGATCTCAAGCCAACGCATAAGCCTAATCTTTGGACTGGAGCCGAGACAGTATGCTTCTATTGTAAAGCGCCTTTGGAAGAGAAAGCGCAAGAAGTACATGGATTCGATGAATGCAAGAAGAAGGTTGGAAGTAAGACATCCACCCATGGTACACTTGTCATAAATATTTTAGACATTTTCTCACTGATTCTCCTATTAACTCTTGGGTATTTGATACGGATCGCTTGCTCACATTTGCAACTCGATGCGAGGGCTAATAAGAAGTAGAGGAGTCGCAAGAGGTGAAGTTTATTTTCGCGTCGGAAATAAAGCAAGGGTTGCTGCGTTGACCGTCGGCACCATGCAACTTCAGCTTCCTTCAAGATTTATTATGGAGTTGAATAATTGTTATTATGTTCCTAGTATGAGTCGAAACATTTTATCCCCCTCATGTTTGATGAGAGATGGTTATTCATTTGCAAGTAAAGACAATGGTTGTTTGATCTCTAAAAATGGAATGTTTAATTGTTTATGGCTTTTGCGCCTATTGTGAATGGGTTATTTATTTTAAATCTTGATGATGCGCCTATCTTTAACATAAATGCTAAAAGACTTCGACCTAATGATTTGAATCCCACCTATGTTTGGCATTGTCGTTTGGGTCACATAAGTGAAAAGCGCATGAAGAAGCTCCATGCTGATGGTCTTCTAACTTCGTTTGATTTTGAATCATACGAGACATGTGAAGCTTGTTTGCTTGGTAAGATGACCAAATCACCTTTCAAAGGTTCTTTTGAGAGGGCGTCAGACTTGTTGGAAATCATACATACTGATGTATGTGGACCAATGAGCACGACTGCTAGAGGTGGATTTCATTACTTCATAACTTTCACTGATGATTTTAGTAGATATGGCTATGTCTACTTAATGAAACATAAGTCTGAAACTTTTGAAAAGTTCAAAGAGTTCCAGAATGAAGTTGAAAATCAACGTGCCAAGAAAATTAAGGCTCTGCGATCTGATCGTGGTGGCGAGTATTTGAGTCATGAATTTAGCAATCATCTGAAGAGTTGCGGAATTGTTCCACAACTAACACCGCCGGAGCGCCTCAAAGAAACGGGTATCGAGCGGCGTGTCGGACCTTGTTGGACATGGTTCGATCGATGATGAGCCGATCAGTTACCATTATCCTTTTGGGGTTACGCTCTAGAAAGCGGCGACTTTCACACTTAATAGGGTACCGTCTAAATCCGTAGTTAAGACACCATATGAGATATGGGTGTGAAGAGTCACGATTTGTCTTTTCTAAAGATTTGGGGATGTGAGGCGTTTGTCAGCGACTCTGATCGGACAAGCTCACACCCAAGTCGGATAAATGCGTTTTGTAGGATATCAGAAGAAACCTTTGGATATTACTTCTACAACCGACTAGAGGCGAAGTGTTTGTCGCTCAGTGGTGTTTTCCTAGAGAAAGAGTTTCTCAACAGGAGACAAGTGGAAGAACAGTGCGAGTTGAAGAAGTTCAAGATGAACCAATCGGGAAGACTCGGCGAATGATGCCCATGTGGCAGAACAAGTTGAGGAACTCATGGCAAAGGAAGCACCACCACCACGAAGGTCGGAAAGGAGATGAGCTAGGACGGATGAAGCCTTTTGCTTGAAGCTCACCTAATCGCTTCTTGACTCCTCCAACTCATTAGGAGGCATTGATGCAGCGCCTTAGAAATCGGAGCGGTACCGGGCAACAACTCAATCACAAACTCCAAGTCTCGAACTGGAGGCATACCAGGCAAATCTTCAGGGAAGACATCCACAAAGTCACAGACTGTGGGCACGTCCTGAATCTCCATGGCTGGCTTAGCTTCAAGGGCACAAAGGTGTGGCCCTGCGGTGGTGAAATCCCAACTTGCTCTTTGAGGACTAGTGAGGAAAACCATCTTCCTGGCACAATCGATCTGCCCAAGTGTTGGGACAACCAATCCATACCAAGAATCACATCTAGGCGCGCCGAATCAAGTAAGATGAGATTCGCCAAGAATTCCACTCCTTCAATATTAATAGGGACGCCCCGACATTCTTGATCAGCTCTCATTTCCGCTCCTGGAGAGCGAATAAGCAAAGGAATCCCCAAAGGAACAAAGTGAAGGTCACAATCAGCAGCAAATGATCTCGAAATAAAGGAATGTGAAGCTCCAGAGTCAAACAATACTGCAGCAGGACGAAAACTAACAAAGAACGTACCCAACACAATGTCGGGTGCCTCCTGAGCCTCCTCAGCCGAGATGTGGTTGACTCGACCACTCCCGACACCCTGAGTCTTCTGGATCACCTTCTGGTCAGGTGTGTGACCATTCCTGCGTCCTCCATTAGGACGAGGGGCTGCTCCAATCCTCTGAGGGCAACTGCTAGCATAGTGGCCCTTCTTGTTGCAAGCGAAGCAGGTAACATCAGCAGCTAGGTTGCGGAGCGCAACTCGCTCTTTGAGTCGCAGTGCGTGGGTCAAACACGGCTGCGGGGGCGAGCAGCGGCGCCGACGGCCTCGGCGGTGGTGAAACCAAAGCACGAGCTCCTGGTGCGGGCCCAACACGGGGACGAGTGAGGCCGGCCTATGCAGACCGATGGGCCTCCCACTTGCGCTTGGGACTCACCAGCGCCGCCTTGTGCTCGGCGGCGATGGCCTTGTCAACCAAGGCACGGAAGTCGACAAAGTCCACTATAGATAGCTTGTCCTGCAGCTCCTCGGACAAACCATCCATGAACTTCTCTGTTTAGCCTCATCGAGGCCACCTCTCCCGAGCATAACGAGCCAAGTGGTTAAACTCGTAAAGATACTCCGAGACAGTCTTGCGCCCGCTAAGCGCAAGAAACTCCTTCTTCTTGAGCTTCATCGGGCCATCGGGAATGTGGGCCCGATTAAAAGCGGATCGAAACTCATCCCACGAGACAACGTGGCTGCGGGCGCATGGCGAAAGTTCTCCCACCAAGATAGTGCTGCCCCTCAAGGCGATGGGATGCAAGAGTGCCCGCTCACGCCCCGGCATCGGCGATATTGAGCTTCGCTCAACAAGACGCGACCAATCATCCGCGTCAAGTGGATCCTCGATCGAGAGAAAGTGGCGGTGCGTGCGGAGAAACTCCGCAAGCCCACCACGAGGCCGGTGGCCACCACCTCCGAGATCTGGCGGCGAATGGAGCGGAGGTGTTCCTCGCAATGACCTCCAAGATCCGGTCGGTCCATGCGATTCCGCTCGTCTGAGCCGAACCTCGGCCATGGTCGGAGGAGGGGAAGCTCCTCATCGGAACCACCGGTGGCCGATTGCGAGTGGTTCTTGTCATCTGTTCCACAAAAGTAGGTTAAACACAACTCCGGAGCAGAGACAAAGAAAACAACTAACCTAAACAAAACAACCTTTTAAAAGCTCAAGTAACCACATAAAATTACAGCAAGATCATAAAGATAACAACCATCTTCCTATTATGACCAACTCGTATGGAAAACGAGTAATCAATTTTCGGGAAGAAAAATTTCAGAAACTCCAACTTTGTTCGAACAGCTAGGAAGTAGGGTGGTAAATTTAATAGAGAAAGGTTAGATACTAAGCTATCTCATATCACTTCTTACCCTTTTATTCCCACAAATTTTAGTGGATTTAACCTTTCATTTTCAGCACTTTTACTACCTAAATGCTAGCTGTCCAGAAATTTATTGTTTGCTGTCCAGATTTTCTTCTTCACACCTCTTGGCCGAAATTTGTAGCTCCCAGCAGCCCCTAATCTTCTCAAAACAGCCAACACTTTCATTTTATAACTCTCATGGTTTACCCAAAACCAATTTACTCGGTTAACAACTATCTTTTGAAGGAAGATGAGAGGAAAACTCAGCTTTCAAATTCAGTTTAGAATGAGGTGACATAAGCAAACTAAGATAGGTGAGGAGTAAAATCCGAGAACTTACTTAAGATTTTCAGGAAAGCACTGATATTTGGAAAGTAAGTTTTCAAAATATACTAGGGACGACCAAGCTAGGGGTTTCTACGGTCAGTATGGCTCTGATACCAAGCTCTGTGAGACCCCGGTTTATTAAACTTGTAATACTTAACCTTCCTCTGGTTCTAGTATCACAAATAGAATAATCCGCGTCTCGATGAATATGTGCCTCCCAGAACAAGCAGCACACATACATCAATTCCAAGCATGCATCAATTCCATACAACGGATTATAACAAGACTACCAAAAGACATACATAAAATAAGTTATTACAACACAGCCGACCGGCCAAATGACATAAGTACCAAATAAGTAACAGCGGAAGCAAAAGTTGCCATAAGATGGCTTAAACCAAAAGACGACCGGTTAGCCACATAACACCACAGGGCAACCGGCCGGGCATAAGCTAATCGCCTCGTAAGCGCCACGGCACAACTCACGAAGTGAGGTCCATCGGACTCACTATCATCCTCTGCACAACACAAGCAATGCGGTGAGTACAAAAATGTACTCATAAGACTTACGAGTAGCAAGCCTATACATAGCTACATGAAAGTGTATTCAAAGGAATGTGGTTATATGGTTCTTTGGGCGCATACAACAAGTTTCATTTGCAATATTGTAATAGATTGAGCAAGAGTTTGTAAAATCTGTTTTTAAGCATTTAAATACCAATGAGTAAACATAAGTAACAAGTATCCACCTAGAAGTGACTTTCCCAAAAGTCACCACAACATAACATGAATCCCTGTTTCATACCACCCAACAAGTTTTAATTTTAAAAGGTTGTAGTCTAACTCTTGAAAAGCTTATCCAAGCGTGTTCATAACCTAGGGCGAGGCTATTCGAATAGTTTTAATCCTGCGGGGGTGTACCAATGTACCCACACTTGGACCGCCTTTTGCCAAGCTATTAAGCACACTTCCTTTGGTATGCCTAAGACGGCTAAGTCCTCTGAACCCTTTCCAATAGAATATGCTAATCAAGAGACATACGTATGGGGTTAATCCTTAGTGATCTGCCGACGAAATATGGATCACAAGGACCCATACGTGGAGCAAGATACACCGACCTCGGCGGTGTTCTCCTCCTACAAGCGTGTCCATGTTGCATATAATCAAATATGCAACCCACCACGCGACTCATTAATTAACACAGTCCAAAGTACTCAGCTAAGAGAGGTCCCATATCCCTCTAGTGTGGTTAGCACGCACTGTAATGCTCGGATAACAGATACTCACAAGTAGTTCGGTCCTTAATTAACCCGGGCACCATTCCAATCACACCCAAAAGATCACACCATCTTACCATTGTGCCCAAGTCTAAATTGTTTTCATTTTCAGTTTTAGTTTTGTAATTTAGACAAAGCACAAGGCTGAAATATACACATAGTAATAGTTTGTGTGATCAAAGTTATCGGCAGTCGATAAGCGCCCATTTCTCTTGATAGCTAAGCATGGCTAAGCATAATGACGCGTAAACTACTAAGTGACAAGGGTCCATCCAGCGAACCCAAAATCACGACAAGTAACCTAGGCTTGAGTAGTAGAGGAATAAACATTTCCTCACGGTAATGCATCTAGTAGGCCAACTACCGACAATAGTTTAAAACAACATAGCAATGCATACATAGAATTTGCAAACAATATATTAGAATTTGAAAATAGTAGGAACAATATGATCAAATGAATGCTACATCTGCTTGCCTGGCTAAAGTGCAGAGTCTGATGGCTGCTGTGGCTCAATATCAAGATTAATAATATTGTCTTCGGAACCTAACGCGAAAAGGCGATAAGCAAATAAGAACGAAGAACACCAAATAAACTCCAACAGCATAACACATCCAAAACTAATAAAATTTATACTACAGCTAGGGAATGATTTAAGACAATGATAGGAACAAGAATCATGCAATTAGGACTAAGCATACAAAAGATATGAGCAAAGTTTTCTATCTCAGCCTTATAACAATCTAATTAATAATTAACACTGTTCATGACAAAATTTTCTAGAGTGATCTAAGGTCTGAAATTTTTATAGCAGGTAGATTATGACATCCTAATAACAGCAAAGTTGGATTTACTAATTTTGGAGTTATACACATTTACTTATGATTTTTCTAAGTTGTAAATCTAATACAAATCATTTTACAGAATTATGAACATGCTCAAATCCTATTTTATATGAAAGTATACTAACAGACGAATCTAACAAAATTGATTTTGCACAATTTGGATTTATACAGAAAAAGATATGCATTTTCCAAGGTTAAAACTATTTCTGGAATATTCAAAATGACAGAAATCAAGTTATTCCTAGTTACACAATTTTCTGCTACTGCAACAAGCTTAATTCCATTTTTATAATAAACTAAAGTGACAACCAAATTTATTACAGTTGGAATTATCTAAAAAGCAGTTAAAATGAATTAGTTATGAGTTTCTAAAGCTTTTATATCATTTTCAGTTGTTAAACAAATACTTACCGAAATACAGAACAAACTCAAATCAAGGAATAAGGCGTGGACGCTCAACAACCGTTGATCTAAAATCCTACGGCTCACGCGCGCCGAAAACAGCGCACGCGCGCGAACTCAATCGGAGCCCACCGTTGGATCACGATCCAACGGCTCACACGAGTGTATGCATCCGGACGGTGCGGTTGCTTGGGCCAATCTCACCGCGGATCTGCAGATGGGCGGTCGAGGCGCACCAGCGGTCGGAAGGTCGATTGCACACACGATCTCGGCCGTTGATCTCAAGATCGACGGTCGAGAATGATCAAGGCATCCGGAGGGTCCGAACGCACACAAAGATCAGGACCGCAGATCTAAAAATGAACGGTAGCTATATATCGCAGATTCAAAAGAGTCCGACATGTGGGACCGCATGTCGGTGACTTCGAGTCACCCAGCGCTGGTTTAACCCACGTGCACGATGCAGGCCCACTTGTCGATCGAGAGTGGCGGTTAGGGCAGATTAATACTTCTAATGATTACCATTAACTAGGCACTAATGGCGGAATTTGATTTTAAACCTCGGGCCCACAAGTCGGCGACCGGAGGAGATTTCGAGCAGAATTAAATGCCGGCGCATTAATTAACCAATGATTAACATTAATGATGTCGAACGATGCGGAATTGAACGAGAGCGATTTAAGGATATTGGGCCCATGGTCGGTGGCTCAGCGACAATGATTAAGACATAATTAACAACTAATGATTAGCAATTAATGTGTCCTAATCGGTGGCGAAACAGAGCTCGTGTCGGCAAAACCGAGTGATTTCCACGAATCGCGGCGACAGCGGCGCGGCGCCACCAAGAACCAAAATGGATTCGCAATAGCACAACGAATCTAATGGTAGCATTCGCCGGCGAAGGACTAGAACGCCGGCTAGCGGAAAAACGAAAATGGGAGCTTCTTGCTAAACACGAAAATCGCGATGAGCTCCACTTTGCAAGCCTAGGATGCGGTGCGAGCTTCTAAGGACTAATAAGAAGCTACCTTAGGGACGAAGCTTCAAAGATGGCGGAGATGCTTGATGACGGTGAAAGCTCGCGGACTTGGAGAAGAAAACCGAGATAGATACCACAGAGCCAAATGAGTGATTCCAAAGCATCAGTATAGCTTCATAATGATTCACAGAAGCTACATGAGCAAGCAATTGGAAAATGGAGCACTCACAGTGAGGAAGAAGATGACCAATTTCGGCGAATTTGAACAAACCCCAAATTGGACAATTCCTGAGAATCAAATCCAAAATTAAGTGAGGGGAAATGTTCAAGGAAGTAAATAGATAAGGTTAGGGCAAAGAAACGTGAAGGAGGACCACTGGAACACCAAGAACACCAATGGAGCTCCACGGGTCAACAATGGTGATTTGCCATTTTTGAGGTGTTAAGCTCCAATATTGAGAATGAAGCTTGATGGTGGTCTAAAGAAATACCAGGAGGTCTTGAGAGTGCTTATAAAGCCATGAAAGCATTAGGGTTTGCACCACTCCTCTTTCGGGCGGCAAAACACAGAGCACAATGCGCGGCCGACATGGAAAAGATAAAAGCTGGTGCACTAGGGCATGGCATGGCCGAAAGTGTCTCCCACGACCCTCACTGTTGACTAGGGCGGCCGTAGGAAGCATGAGATGACACTGTAATATTCCGAAAAGCGAAAAGCCAGTTGTTGTTGTGAGGACCCGGAATATTTAACTAGTAACACTTAACCTCCAAATGGTTCTAGCATTACTATTTAAACATTCTAAGCCTCGATGGGCATATGTTTCCCAGAATTGCAACATATGCACATCATCACAAAATTACACATCACTTCCATACAACATACAACGCTAAGTCAACAACGACATCTGATAAAGTTATTACAAAAGAGAGCCGACCGGCCAAATAGATCAATATACAAGAATGACAATGGAAGCAAAGCGCCATAAGATGGCTAGAACAAAAGTCGACCGGTTAGCCACACACCCACAAGGCAACCGCCAGGGCATCAAGCTAGTCGCCCGCAAACTACCACAACACACTCGCAAAGTGAGGCCCTCGGGCTCACCTCCTTCCTCTGCAACAAAACAATTAAGCATAGCATCGAGTACAAAGATTGTCTTTGTACCCTTAAGATCAGCGTGTGGAATAGCGGACCTATTCATAAACTACATGCAAGCTTATTTAGGTGGAGGTTGTATGTCTCATTTGCATGAAGCCAACTTTATTTGCAATAATGTAATATATTTCAAAAGCAAGTTTGCAAATCTGTTTTGCTATCAAAGTAACAGTAAGTAAAGATACATACAAGTAACCACCTGGAAGTGACTATCCCAATAGCCACCACAACATAGCACGAATCCCCGATTCGTACCACCCATCAAGTTTTAATTTAAAAGGTTGTAGTCTAACTCTTGAAAGACCTCCCCAAGCGTGTCCATAACCTAGGACGAGGCTATTCGAATAGTTTTAACCCTGCAGGGGTGTACCAATGTACCCACACTTCAGACCGCCTTTAAGCCAAAACACACTTCCGAAGGTATGCCGGCACGGCTAAGTCCTCTGAGGCGCTTTCCAATATTGTGTATTAACTACGAGCCGCTCGTATGGGTAGAAACACCATACGCTTACATTGCAAGCCGAAAGACAACAAATCCCATCCCGGGTGAAGTCTTTCGGACACTACAATGCTCCCAACACCATCCCTCCTGCGACCTCCTGCGACCCGGAGCCAATACACGCCAAAGTACTAAGTCAAGAGAGGTCCCATACCCTCTAGTGTGGTTATGCGCTAAAATGCTTGGTTTAGTGTAACAAGATGTTCGGTCCTTGTTGACTCGGGCACCATTCGATCACACCGAAAATCACACCATCATACCATTGTGCCCAAGTCTAAATCATTTTGTTTTCAGTTTTAGTTTCCATAAGTAGACATGGCACAAGATGGAAATCATAATACATAATAAGCTTGTGTGATCAAGGTTATCGACAAGTCGATAACCGCCCATTTCTAGAAGCTAAGCATGGCTAAGCAATTAATTCGCAACTACTAAGTGACAAGAGCCCTCCACGAACCTAAATCACAGCAAGTAACCTAGGCTCAAGGTAGTAGAGGATAATCATTTGCTAAGGAAATGCATCTACTAGGCCAACTATTAAAACAAAGTAGCAATGCATACATAGAATTTGTAATCAACATAAATACTTAAAATACTGGGATTAACATGATCAAACTGCTTGCCTTCTTGCTGTTGCTCAATATGTTGTGGAGGATCGTTCTCGGGGTTACCGCAAATGTCGAATCCTAAGCGAAAAGGCAAAAGAACCAAGAACAACCAATAAGACTAGCAACACTTAAACAAAAGAGCAAGCAAAAATTATCCAAATACAACGAAATTTATACACAAGGTAGAATACAAATATACCAAGACATAGAAACTGGAAAAACCTAATTTGGATTTGTGGTGCAAAAGATATTACTTAAAAACTCATTTTCGGCCATAATTAGCACTGTAGCAAAAATATTTTCTAGAAAGATTTTGGAGCTGAAATTTTTATGGTAGCTACCTACTGGTATAGTGGTAACCCATATAAAATTTTAGGTCATTTGGAGTTAAGATGATTTAGTTATGATTTTTCTAAGTTCTACAACTAGCATATCTCATTTCTTAGGAACATGAATAGAGACAAAGCCTAGATCAAATTAAAGCATGTCTACAGGCCAAATTTACCGGGTTGAGTTTGCTTAGTTTGCAACTACAGAGAGGAAGTTATGTGTTTTACAAATTTTCCATGAATTCCTAGACATCATTTTCCATTAAACAAGATCATGTTGTTTAAATCATTTTACGCTACAAAACAGGGCCTAATTTCATTCTCAGATTTAAGTTCATACTATAACAAAGCTACAGCAACTGGAATCATTCAAAAAGGAGTTAAAATGACAAAGTTATGCACTTTTGAAATTTGAAACAGCAAAAGACTTAGGAAACTTTGAGCTCTCGGGAGGTCCAACCGAACTGGAAGACAAAGGAGAGGTCGTGGGCCGTCGATCTTGCATCGCAGGGCCACAGACCTCAATCTGGCGCTGCAGGAAGACCTCCTCCCGCTTCGGGAGGTCCGGACCGTTGAGATCTGATCCAACGGCCACGACGGTGCATGCACAGCGCCGCGCAGAGGAGGTCCTCGCGCTAACGGAGGTCGTGGCCGTCGGATCAAGATCTGGCGATCCGAGCACTAGGGAAGTTCCTAAGACTAAGCCTACAGAGGAGGTCTAGCCCGTTAGATCTAGATCTAACGGTCCGAGCCGAAGGGAGGTCCTAAAGCTACGGATCTAAGCGGAGGAGGTCCTCAGCGGTCTAGATCTCGGAGGAGGTCTTTGCGGACGCGATCAGCGAGGAGGTCTGGGCGGTTGGGATTTAACCGAGGAGGTCTTGGATGGCCAAGATCTACTCGGGAGGTCCTAAGCGGTAGTGATCTAACGGGGAAGGTGCAGGCGGCTCGGATCGAGGCCTAAGGAGGTCTGGCGGTTCGGTCGGCGGAGGAGGTCTGAGCGCTAAGGATTTTACAAGCGAGATCTAACGCTCGAGATCTAAACCGGGAGGTCGTGAGCGGCTAGGATTGAGCCTAAGAGGTGCAGCGGGGTTGTCTTTATAAAAGACAGGGATGACTTTTACAAAGAGGACCCCAAGGGTGGTCTGAGGTGGTCTTTGCAAAAATAGCCAAGGAAGGTCTTTTGCAAAGACGACCGAGGTGGTCTCAGAAAAATGACCGAGGAGGTCTTTTACGCACGGAAAAGATCTAAGCGGCTAGGATTTAACGGGGTGGTCCTAGGCGGTTAGGATCGACAAGGGAGGTCTTAGCGCGCAAGATTAACACGAGCAGATCTAACGGCCAAGAGCTAATCCCGGGAGGTCTTTAACGGCGGAGATTACTCTAGGAGGTCTTGGGACTTAGAAATTTACGGAAAAACTTTCTACGGTCCGGATCGACATGGGGTGGTCTTAAGCGGTTAAGATCTAACTAGGGAGGCCTTACACTTAAGGGTTTTCACGGAAGGGATCAAAGGTCGAGATCTAGCCCTAGGGAGGTCTTAGGCGGCCACGATGGACTCGAGGAGGTCCAAAGACTTGACAAAAGCGCGGCAAGGTCTGAGCTCGACGGTGAGCTCGCCGACGCGTCGACGACGACCGAGGGCCACGGCGGCGGGAACCAAAGCCACCAAAATGAAGCTAATAGTATTGCGAACCCAGCGGAGGTGCTTTTGGCGGCGATGGCCTTGAGCGCCGCGGCCGAGCGAGGCGGAGGGCGGTTTCGGCAAAAACCGAAAACACGAAAAGGAGCGCTACGAGCTATCCTAGCTAGACCTTAAGCTCTAAGGGACTAAAATGAACTCACCGAGGGCACGGGGTGGTCCAGAGGAGGTCGGAGGAGTGCGTGGCGGAGCGATTCAGGAGATGAGGAAGATAGCGGCGATAGTGGCTCTGAGCAATTATAGAGAGAAAGGGTGATGAGAACACTTGCGATGACCTTAGGTGGCAGAACCAAGGAATCGAGTGGAGGAACCTCACCGGAGATGGGGACGAAGGAGTGCCCTTACGGCGCAACCGCGAAGTCTCGATCAGAGTTGCTCTGTGAAAACAACCCAAACCGGAGTTAGGGGCGACTTTGTGATGACCAGGGCCTTGAGGAAACAAGATTAGGGCAAGAGGACCTTTGGAGGACCCAAGTTCACCAATGGAGCTCACGCGGCGAAATGGCGGAAATGAGCTCAAGGTGAGATTTGGCGCTCAACCTTATAGAAAGGTTTGGGAGGCGACCGGAGGTAGAAGGGGACTAGAGGAAAGCCTCGGAGGTGCTCAAGTAGCTCGAGTGGCGAGCTCGAGACAGAGGCTTAATGGCGATGGGACAAAGAGAGGTTCTTCGCGCGAGAAACGAGGCGAGCGAGGTAAGGCAGGGCAAGGCGACACGGTTGACAACGAGAGGGCTCCGAGCTGTTGTAGGGCCCCAAGTATTGGACCTCGCCTGCTCACTGCGCAGCGCTGCGCTTCGCGCATGGCGGAAAGAGGAAGAAGAAGAAGAAGAGGGAGGTCGGGGTGGTGCGTGGCGTTGGATTTCAAATCAACGGCTCACACACGAGACGAGGGCCAAGCTCGGTGCGGCCTAGTGACTCGACTCGGCGAGTCAATTGGTGGGTCGGACTCGGGTCGACTCGAGCCCAGTCGACTCACCCTAACTTTGGGTTTCAAGCAGATCTGAAGTTTGGGGATTTAAATTGAAGTAGCAAACTCACTCCAAAAATTATGAAACTTTTACAGGAGCTTGCTAGCTGAGTTATTGACCTTGTATAATTTTTGCAGAGGTTTTTGTGCTATACATTTTCCTCCAAAAATTCAACAAGGTGCTGGTCCACAGTTTGACCAGATTTTGAACAGGTTTGACTGACCTCCAAAATATTCAAACAATTTCTAAAAATTGTGAAACTTTTCAGAGGGGTCACAAACCATTCCAAGAACTTAGGAAAAATATTTCCAGGAGATCATCACAAGATGGAACAAGGATGACTAAGAAGAATAAGATGTGGGTCGAAATGACTTGTGATCTTTGTATTCCCATAATCTCTTTACAACAATTGTCCAAAGCACACAGGAAATACAAGATGTAAGAAAAAGTTTTAATTTCCCCTCATTTTCTTACATTTGAAACACAAGCCTAACATTGGGATGTTACAATTCTCCCCCCCTTACAAGAATCTCGACCCGAGATTCTGTTTACTCGGAGAAGAAAGAAGGAAAATCTGCACGAAGGCGATCCTCTCGCTCCCAAGTTGCCTCATCTTCAGAATGGTTCGACCACTGAACCTTAAGGAACTTGATGACACGGTTCCTTGTTCTCCGTTCAGATTCCTCAAGAATGCGAACAGGATGCTCGCGATAGGTCAAATTCTCCTGCACATCGAGAATTTCCAACGGAGTTTCCTCGATTGGGACACGGAGGCACACAGTGTGAAACATGGAACACATCATGCACCCCCTCAAGTGCGGTGGCGGCTCAATCTATATGCAAGCGCTCCAACTCTCTCGCGATACGATAAGGCCCAACATATCGAGGAGCCAACGCCCTTGATGCCAAAGCGCGATGGCCCTTCAAGGGTGAGACTTTGAGATACACAAAGTCGTTGGGCTCAAAGCTCAACTCACGGCGACGGCGATCTGCATAGCTCTTTTATGCGGGTGGGCGTGCGCGGATGCTCGCGGATCAAGCGAACGACTTTCGGCCTCATTGATCGAATCGGGCGAAAGCGCGCGCTCACCGATCTCGACCAGTTCAATGGGGTTCTACATCTCCTTCCATACAAAGCCTCAAATGGTGCCATGCCAAGCGGCTCGAAAGGCTGTTGTTGTAGGAGAACTCGGCAAATGGTAGGCACTTCTCCCACTTCTTCCCATAGGAAAGAACACAAGCACGGAGCATATCTTCCAACACTTGGTTGACTCGCTCCGTCGGCCATCGATCCGAGGATGAAAAGTCATCTTGAAATGAAGGCGGGTCCCCATAGCCTCTGCGGACTATGCCAAAACGCGAGGTGAAAAGCGCACCACGATCGAAATAATCGTCTTGGTACACCGTGAAGACTCACAATCCTCGAGACATAAAGTTCGGCCAAAGGCCCCACACGGCCGAGTCTTGGCGGGAAGGAAATGTGCCACTTTAGTCAACTGTCGATCCACGACCCAAATAGCATCATTCCCTTTGGACGGCGGGGCAATCCGGTGATGAAGTCCATGCCAGCGAATCCCACTTCCACTCGCACGGCAAAGGTGAAGAAGACTGCTTTGGGCCGATGTTCGCCTTCACACGACAAAGACACGTCGCACTCGACAACGAACTTGGCAATCTCGCGCTTCATTCGGGTCCACGGAATCTCGCGAAGGTCCGATACATCTTGGTAGCCCGGGATGGATAGACAAAGGAGAATCATGGGCTTGCGGAGAATCAAATTCCGCAATTCCATGACCTTAGGAACCACAAGGCTGCCCAAACCACACAACGCCATGCTCATCCTCACGAAAAGCACTTGGCCATCCCACCCTTGATGTTCTGCTTGATCTGGCTCACACCGGCATCTGTCTGCTGTGCCGCCTTGATTTGGTCCACCAAGGTGGGTCGCACAACCAATGTAGCAAGAGAACCGTGCTCGATCAAACCCAAATTGAGGCGCTGAAATTCAGAAGTGAGGGTAGGCTGCTGCTCTTGGAGCATCAACATGTTGCAATACACCTTCCGACTGAGTGCATCAGCAACGACATTGGCCTTGCCCGGATGGTACTGAATACCCATGTCATAGTCCTTGATCAATTCCAACCATCTTCTTTGCCTGAGGTTCAGATCTGGCTGGGTGAACAAGTACTTCAAGCTCTTGTGGTGGAATACACCTCACAGCGGTTACCAATCGGATAATGCCGCCAAACCTTGAGTGCATGGACCACAAAGACTAACTCCAAGTCATGAGTAGGATAGTTGAGTTCATGAGGCCTCAAGCTGCGCGATGCATAGGCCACAACCTTGCCTTCTGCATAAGAACACAACCGGACCACGGCGAGAAGCATCACAATAGATATCAAAACTCTTGTGAATATCGGGAGAACAAGCCTGGGGCTGAGGTCAACCGCTTCTTGAGTTCTGAAAACTCACATCACAAGCGGCGGACCACTCAAACTTCTTGTCTTTCTTGAGCAACTCGGTCATAGGCTTTGCAATCTTGGAGAAATTCTCAATAAAGCGGCGATAGTAGCCACCAAACCAAGAAAACTCCGCACATCGGTGGTGACTTGGTGACCCCAAGATAGCACATCACCGACCTTGCTAGGATCCACGACCACCTCCCTTTGAAAGAACATGGCCTAAGAATGCCACTTCCTTCAACGAACTCGCACTTGCTGAATTTGGCATACTGGCGGTGTTCACGCGACTTGCCCAATACAAGCTTAAGATGCTCGGCATGCTCTTCTTCACTCTTGGAGTAGATAAGGATATCATCGATGAATACCACCACGAACCTATCCAAATACTCCATGAATCACGAGTTCATTAGATTCATGAATAAAGCGGAGCATTAGTCAAACCAAAGGACATGGCGATTGTACTCGTAAAGGCCATAACGAGTAGCAAAAGCCGTCTTAGGAATATCCTCGGTCCGATCGACTTGATGATAGCCCAATCTCAAGTCAATCTTGAGAAGACTCGTGCTCGGTCAAGCGATCGAAAAGATCATCAATACGGGGCAAAGGATACTTGTTCTTTACCGTCACCTCATTAAGCGGACGGTAATCAACACACATGCGCAAGGTCTTGTCCTTCTTCTTCACAAAGATAAGCTGGACAACCCCAAGGAGATGAGCTAGGGCGGATAAAACCCTTCTCTTGCAGCTCACCCGATTGCTTCTTGACTCCTCCAACTCATTAGGAGGCATGCGTCGGCCTCTTAGAAATAGAGGCGATGCAGGGCAACAACTCTATCACAAACTCGGATCGCGAGCAGGAGGCATCACGGTAAATCTTGGGAAAGACATCCGCGAAGCCACACGGTGGGGACGTCGCGAATCTCCAATCTTGGCTTTGCTTCAAGGACATAGAGATGGGGCTCTCGAATAGCTGGCGAAAACCCAACTGTTCACTGAAGAAGTGGTGAGATAGACAATCTTCACGCTGCACAATCGATTTGCCCCAAGTGTTGGGACAACCAATCCATGCCAAGAATCACATCCAAGCGCGCGAGTCGAGTAGAATAAGATTCGCCAAGAACCCTACGCCTTCGATGTGGATAGGAACATCCCGGCATACCAGTCGGCTCTCATTTCCGAACCGGAGAGCGAATCGCGATGGAATCCCGGAGGAACACGGTGAAGCCCACAATCAACGAGAAAAGACCTCGAAATAAAAGAATCGAGGCCCGAGTCAAATAAAGCGTAGCGGGGCGCAAATCAACAAGGCGTACCCAACACCACGTCGGGTGCCTCTGTGCCTCCTCACCGAGATATGATTGACTCGGCGCTCCCCAAGCCGGGGTCTTACGGTGGTGGGTGACCACTCCCTTGCCGCGTCCTCCATTAGGGCGAGGGCGCTCGATCTTCTTAGGACAACTACTCGCGTAGTGGCCCTTGTCGTGGCGATAGAAGCGGTGGCGTCGGCGCGGGGTTACGGGAACACCTGCTGCTGGTCGCGGCGCCGCGGATCGAGCCACGGCTGCGGAGGCGTGGAGCTGGTGCGAAGGCCTCGGCGTAGGGAAGCTCGAGGGCGGGCCACGGTGCGGAGTCCAACACGGGGGCGAGCGAGGCGGCTGTGCGGACGCATTGGGCCTCCCACTTGCGCTTGCGGGACTCGCGCTTGCGCTCGCCTTGTGCTCGGCGATGATGGCCTTGTCCACCAAGGTGCGGAAGTCGAAGTCCACGATAGAGAGCTTGTCACAAGCTCCTCGAGACAAACCCTCCATGAACTTCTCTGCTTGGCCTCATCGGTGGCCACCTCGTGGCGTACCTCGCGAGATGGTTGAACTCGTGGAAGTACTCGATCCGCAATTTGCGTCCTGTTTGGCGCAAGGAACTCCTTCTTCTTGACTTCATCGGTAGGCGGGGACATGGGCGACGGAAAGCTAACCGAACTCCTCCCACGAGACCACGTGTCCGCAGTGCATGGCGAGAAATTCTCCCACCATGAGTGCCGCACCCTCCGGTGATGAGATGCGAAAAGTGCCGCTCTGCTCGACACGAGCAGCGTTGAGCTTCCGCTCAACGGAGCGCAGCCGATCGTCTGCGTCAAGGATCCTCGGGCCGGGAGAAGGTGGGAGGCTGCGTGCGGAGGAACTCCGCAAGTCCCCACGAGCACGGTGACCACCTCGGATCGAGGCACGAGAGGAGTAGAGGTGTTCTGGCGATGACCTCCGGCACCTGCGGTCCTCGAGCGATTGCGTTCGATCGCATGAGACTTCCGCCATGGTGGAGGAGGAGGAAGCTCCTCATCGGGACTACGGTGATTCCGGCGCTCGTGTCCCACTGACCATCTGATTCACTAAGATAAGTTAGCTACAAGCCGAGATAAAAAGAAGCAAAGAAATGCAAACTCAATAAAAGGGCTCAGAATAACCACCAAGAGTACAAGACCAAAAATCACCAAATCGACTTCAAACGACTAACCCGTATGGAAGAGCAGTAATCGTTGAGAAGACCCAAAATTTCAGAACTAAAACCTGGCTCAAAGCAGCCCAAAAATCAAGGTATAACCACATAATATAGTATAGGCATTAGCTAATCTCATATCACTTCTTACCCTTTTATTCCCACAAGTTTTAGTCGAATTATCCTCTCATTTCCTACCTTATTTACTCACCACTAGCTAGCTGTCCAAATTCCTTCCTCCAAGCTCTCATGTTTCTCCCAAAACCAAGTTAATCGATAAAGGCTAATTTTTGAAAGGAGGAGAGGAACAACTTTTTCAAAACTTAAGTGAGAGTAAGGTGAGATGAGCAAGCTAAGATAGGTAAGGAGTAAATTCGAGAACTTACTTAAGTTTTAGTAAACTATTTGAAAGTAAGTTTTCAAAGTATCCTAGAGCGACCAAGCTAGGGGTTTCTACGGTCGAGTATGGCTCGATACCAACTTTGTGAGGACCGGAATATTTAACTAGTAACACTTAACCTCCAAATGGTTCTAGCATTACTATTTAAACATTCTAAGCCTCGATGGGCATATGTTTCCAATTGCAACATATGCACATCATCACAAAATACACATCACTTCCATACAACATACAACGCTAAGTCAACAACGACATACTGATAAAGTTATTACAAAAGAGAGCCGCCGGCCAAATAGATCAATATACAAGAATGACAGTGAAGCAAAGCGCCATAAGATGGCTAGAACAAAAGTCGACAGGTTAGCCACACACCCACAAGGCAACCGGCCAGGACATCAAGCTAGTCGCCCATAAACTACCACAACACACTCGCAAAAGTGAGGCCCCTCGGGCTCACCTCCTTCCTCTGCAACAAAACAATTAAGCATAGCATCGAGTACAAAGATTGTCTTTGTACCCTTAAGGCTGACGTGTGGAATAGCAGACCTATTCATAAACTACATGCAAGCTTATTTAGGTGGAGGTTGTATGTCTCATTTGCATGAAGCCAACTTTATTTGCAATAATGTAATATATTTCAAAAGCAAGTTTGCAAATCTGTTTTGCTATCAAAGTAATGATAAGTAAAGATACATACAAGTAACCACACAGGTGACTATCCCAATAGCCACCACAACATAGCACGAATCCCGATTCGTACCACCCATCAAGTTTTAATTTAAAGGTTGTAGTCTAACTCTTGAAAGACCTCCCCAAGCGTGTCCATAACCTAGGGCGAGGCTATTCGAATAGTTTTAACCTGCAGGGTGTACCAATGTACCCACACTTGGACCGCCTTTAAGCCAAAACACACTTCGAAGGTATGCGCACGGCTAAGTCCTCTGAGCGCTTTCCAATATTGTGTATTAACTACGAGCAGCTCGTATGGGTAGAAACACCATACGCTTACATTGCAAGCGAAGACAACAAATCCCATCCGGGTGAAGTCTTTCGGACACTGTCTCCCAACACCATCCCTCCTGCGACCTCCTGCGACCGGAGCCAATACACGCCAAAGTACTAAGTCAAGAGAGGTCCCATACCCTCTAGTGTGGTTAGCACGCTAAAATGCTTGGTTTAGTGTAACAAGATGTTCGGTCCTTGTTGACTCGGGCACCATTCAGTCACACCGAAAATCACACCATCATACCATTGTGCCCAAGTCTAAATCATTTTGTTTTCAGTTTTAGTTTTCATAAGTAGACATGGCACAAGATGGAAATCATAATACATAATAAGCTTGTGTGATCAAGGTTATCGACAAGTCGATAACCGCCCATTTCTAGAAGCTAAGCATGGCTAAGCAATTAATTCGCAACTACTAAGTGACAAGAGCCCTCCACGAACCCTAAATCACAGCAAGTAACCTAGGCTCAAGGTAGTAGAGGATAATCATTTGCTAAGGAAATGCATCTACTAGGCCAACTATTAAAACAAAGTAGCAATGCATACATAGAATTTGTAATCAACATAAATACTTAAAATACTGGGATTAACATGATCAAACTGCTTGCCTTCTTGCTGTTGCTCAATATGTTGTGGAGGATCGTTCTCGGGGTTACCGCAAATGTCGAATCCTAAGCGAAAAGGCAAAAGAACCAAGAACAACCAATAAGACTAGCAACACTTAAACAAAGAGCAAGCAAAAATTATCCAAATACAACAGAAATTTATACACAAGGTAGAATACAAATATACCAAGACATAGAAACTGGAAAAACCTAATTTGGATTTGTGGTGCAAAAGATATTACTTAAAAACTCATTTTCGGCCATAATTAGCACTGTAGCAAAAATATTTTCTAGAAAGATTTTGGAGCTGAAATTTTTATGGTAGCTACCTACTGGTATAGTGGTAACCCATATAAAATTTTAGGTCATTTGGAGTTAAGATGATTTAGTTATGATTTTCTAAGTTCTACAACTAGCATATCTCATTTCTTAGGAACATGAATAGAGACAAAGCCTAGATCAAATTAAAGCATGTCTACAGGCCAAATTTACGGGTTGAGTTTGCTTAGTTTGCAACTACAGAGAGGAAGTTATGTGTTTTACAAATTTTCCATGAATTCTAGACATCATTTTCCATTAAACAAGATCATGTTGTTTAAATCATTTTCTGCTACAAAAGCAGGCCTAATTTCATTCTCAGATTTAAGTTCATACTATAACAAAGCTACAAGCTGGAATCATTCAAAAGGAGTTAAAATGACAAAGTTATGCACTTTTGAAATTTGAAACGACAAAAGACTTAGGAAACTTTGAGCTCTCGGGAGGTCCAACCGAGCGGAAGACAAAGGAGAGGTCGTGGGCGTCGATCTTGCATCGCGAGGCCACGAACCTCGAATCAGCCTGCGGAAGACCTCCTCCCGCCTTTGGGAGGTCCGGACCGTTGAGATCTGATCAACGGCCACGACCGGTGCATGCACGGCGCGCGAGAGGAGGTCCTCGCGCTAGCGGAGTCGTGGCCGTCGGATCAAGATCTGGCGATCCGAGCACTAGGGAAGTTCCTAAGACTAAGCCTACGAGAGGAGGTCTAGCCCGTTAGATCTAGATCTAACGGTCCGAGCCGAAGGAGGTCCTAAAGCTACGGATCTAAGCGGAGGAGGTCCTCAGCGGTCTAGATCTCGAGAGGAGGTCTTTGCGGACGCGATCAAGCGAGGAGGTCTGGGCGGTTGGGATTTAACCGAGGAGGTCTTGGATGGCCAAGATCTGCTCGGGAGGTCCTAAGCGGTAGTGATCTAGCGGGGAAGGTGCGGGCGGCTCGGATCGAGGCCTAAGGAGGTCTGGCGGTTCGGATCGGCGCGGAGGGAGTGCGAGCGCTAAGGATTTTACAAGCGAGATCTAACGCTCGGATCTAAGCGGGAGGTCGTGAGCGGCTAGGATTGAGCCTAAGAGGTGCAGCGGGGTTGTCTTTATAAAAGACCGGGACGACTTTTACAAAGAGGACCCCAAGGGTGGTCTGAGGTGGTCTTTGCAAAAATAGCCAAGGAAGGTCTTTTTGCAAAGACGACCCGAGAGTGGTCTCAGAAAAATGACCGAGGAGGTCTTTTACGCGACGGAAAAGATCTAAGCGGCTAGGATTTAACGGGGTGGTCCTAGGCGGTTAGGATCGACAAGGGAGGTCTTAGCGCGCAAGATTAACACAGAGCAGATCTAACGGCCAGAGCTAATCCCGGGAGGTCTTTAGGCGGAGATTACTCTAGGAGGTCTTGGGACTTAGAAATTTACGGAAAAACTTTCTACGGTCGGATCGACATGGGGTGGTCTTAAGCGGTTAAGATCTAACTAGGGGAGGCCTTACACTTAAGGGTTTTCACGGAAGGGATCAAAGGTCGAGATCTAGCCCTAGGAGGTCTTAGGCGGCCACGATGGACTCGAGGAGGTCAAAGACTTGACAAAAGCGCGGCAAGGTCTGAGCTCGGCGGTGAGCTCGCCGACGCGTCGCCGGCGACGAGGGCCACGGCGGCGGGAACCAAAGCCACCAAAATGAAGCTAATAGTATTGCGAACCCGCGGAGTGCTTTTGGCGGCGATGGCCTTGAGCAGCCGCGGCCGGCGAGCGGAGGGCGGTTTCGGCAAAAACCGAAAACACGAAAAGGGCGCTACGAGCTATCTAGCTAGACCTTAAGCTCTAAGGGACTAAAATGAACTCACCGGGGCACGGGGTGGTCAGAGGAGGTCGGAGGAGTGCGTGGCGGAGAGCGATTCACCGGAGATGAGGAAGATAACGGCGATAGTGGCTCTGAGCAATTATAGAGAGAAAGGGTGATGAGGAACACGCGATGACCTTAGGTGGCTTGAGAACCAAGGAATCGAGTGGAGGAACCTCACCGGAGATGGGGGCGAAGGAGTGCCCTTACGGCGCAACCGCGAAGTCTCGATCCGAGTTGCTCTGTGAAAACAACCCAAACCGGAGTTAGGGGCGACTTTGTGATGACCGGGGCCTTGAGGAAACAAGATTAGGGCAAGAGGACCTTTGGAGGACCCAAGTTCACCAATGGAGCTCACGCGGCGAGAAATGGCGGAAATGAGCTCAAGGTGAGATTTGGCGCTCAACCTTATAGAAAGGTTTGGGAGGCGGCCCGGAGGTAGAAGGGGACTAGAGAAAGCCTCGGAGGTGCTCAAGTAGCTCGGAGGCGACCGAGCTCGAGACAGAGGCTTAATGGCGATGGGACAAAGAGAGGTTCTTGAGAAGCAGCGAGCGAGAGGCGGGTAAGGCAGGGCAAGGCGACACGGTTGACAGAGAGGGCTCCGAGCTGTTGTAGGGCCCCACGAAGTATTGGACAACGCCACGCTCACTGCGCCGCGCGCTTCGCGCATGGCGGAAAGAGGAAGAAGAAGAACGAGAAGAGGGAGGTCGGGGTGGTGCGTGGCGTTGGATTTCAAATCAGCGGCTCACACTGCGAGGACAGGGCCAAGCTCGGTGCGGCCTAGTGACTCGACTCGGCGAGTCAATTGGTGAGTCGGACTCGAGTGCGACTCGAGCCAGTCGACTCGACCCTAACTTTGGGTTTCAAGCGGATCTGAAGTTTGGGGATTTAAATTGAAGTAGCAAACTCACTCCAAAAATTATGAAACTTTTACAGGAGCTTGCTAGCTGAGTTATTGACCTTGTATAATTTTTGCAGAGGTTTTGTGCTATACATTTTCCTCCAAAAATTCAACAAGGTGCTGGTCCTGATTTGACCAGATTTTGAGCAGTTTGGTGACCTCCAAAATATTCAAACAATTTCTAAAAATTGTGAAACTTTTCAGAGGGTCACAAACCATTCCAAGAACTTAGGAAAAATATTTCAGGAGATCATCACAAGATGGAACAAGGATGACTAAGAAGAATAAGATGTGGGTGAAATGACTTGTGATCTTTGTATTCCCATAATCTCTTTACAACAATTGTCCAAAGCACACGGAAATACAAGATGTAAGAAAAGTTTTAATTTCCCTCATTTTCTTACATTTGAAACACAAGCCTAACATTGGGATGTTACAGTTGTGGAGAGTAGTTTTGGTATTCATGAGCAAAGACCTTAAGTATCTTGTTAAACCAGGATTTTGAGGGGAAAATGTCGGTTCACGGCAACTGGCTTGGGCCAAGGCCCATGAGGCATGGCCGGCCAAGGGGAGGGGGCACCTTTTCCTCTCCCCAAACCTAGCAATTCAGCCCCCTCCATCCCTTGCGCGCCCCTTCCCCTTCCCTCCACCCCTTGCGCAGCCCTTGCCTTCCACCTTCCTTGCACCCTCCTTTTCCCCATTGTTGCTGTCCAAGAAGGAGGAAGAAGATCCCTGGGTGGCGGCCAAGAAGG
The DNA here is from genome assembly GCA_036346255.1 of Ampelocalamus luodianensis. Classification (NCBI taxonomy): domain Eukaryota; kingdom Viridiplantae; phylum Streptophyta; class Magnoliopsida; order Poales; family Poaceae; genus Ampelocalamus; species Ampelocalamus luodianensis. The sequence continues at coordinate 63,088,658 of CM070634.1, forward strand.
AGGAGAAAAGGGAAGAAAAAGGAGAAGAGAAGGGAAGAGAAAGAAAGAAGAAAGAAGAGGGAGAAGAAGGATTCGCAGCGGGGCGTGGTGGTAAATCATCCCGCTGCGTGCTCTCGTCGTTCGGCAAGGGTAACCCGTGGTTCTTTGTTTTAGGTCTTTTCTAGTTGTTTCATTTTCGGGTGCCAGTTCGTCGGTATTCTGCAGCAGTGAAGATCGTTGTTTTTTATTAGGTTATGGGCAGATTTGGGTCTGGGTGTCTCCTAGAAAGTTGTAGATATCGTAGTTACCTTTCATTGCCGACAAGAATCAAGTCGTTTGGACTTCGGTAGCCAAAGTTATGATTTTTCTAGTGTTAGTAGGTTTCTGGTGGGTGACTGATTGGACAGAGGCTAATTAACCTGACCTAAACACATGGTTAGAGGAGTTTCAGAGGGTCTCACCATAACGAAAAATGAGGCTAATCCTCTTAGCTTTCAGGAAAGCTAAAGATCACTAAATTTGGACGAACGAAGAGAAAGTTATGATAGTTTCTATGTCGCTGTCCAGAAACCCGACGGGAAATGTTTGCTCTGATTAAATGGATTGGTAGGGCTAGAAGATGGCCGAATCAGAGGTCACCCCAACTAGGTTTATTTAGGCAATTCAATTATCTTTCCAGAAAGTCCAAGATCATCCTATTTGGACTCCCGAGCAGAAAGTTATGAATTTTGAATTCTGCTGTCTGCAGTGGGCGATCGCAAGAAAATTAGAAAAGTTAGAAATGATAAAAAGTTAGCGATTTTCAATTGTGATGTTATGTATGATTTTGGTCCATTATGCTAGTCTTAGTTTGGGGTTATATTCTTGTCGGTGGCAGCGAGATCCCAAAGGCAGCACCCACTCTGCGTCCGCCGTTTTAAATGCAGTTGAGGCAACTATTCGGGTTAAATGAAATTTCTGTTGTATGTCATGAGTGAGTTGTGAATTGTTATTGTTGTCATGTGGAAGTAATGTTGAGATGTCCTAGAGATGATGATGGTTGCATATTATGGTGTGGTTATTTGATAATGCTCTGTTTACATGATTAAAGTTTATATTGAAATCTGTTGAATGAGAAGGAATAGATGTTATATTCATGCATATTTTGAGCATCTTGAAACTTGGTCATGTGGTGACCAAGTGATTGAGTTGAGGTCCCTGTCGGGCAATGAGCAGAGCTTGAGGTCCCCACATTTATGAATGTGGGCAATATATCTGAAGGTCCCGACATTTTGATGACGGGCAAAGGTCCCTATACCGGTTGATGTATAGGCTCTTGGTCCCTGTGCGGAGGGCACGAGCATGGGTATCCATTGACGGATGAATACCCGCATTACGGTAAAATGCGTAAAGAGATAAAGAACAAATAGTGCATAGCATTATCATTGCAAAGCCGTTGTCCAGGCTCACTCAGAAAGATGTGAAGTTTTTGTGGGACGATGATTGTGAGCACGTTTTGGACTTTGAAGGAAAAGTTGGTGGCTGCTCGGTTCTTACTATTCACGAGCACAGGAGGCGATTCACGGTGTACTCGATGCATCTCGAGTTGGTTTGGGTTGTGTGCTCATGCGGGGCGGAAGGTTACGGCTTATGCGTCTAGGCAATTTGAAGAAGCATGGCGAATTATCCAACTCATGATTTAGAATTGGCTGCAGTAGTGTTCGCCCTGAAGCTTTGGAGGCACTTGCTTTGTTTTGATATAGGTACTTCTGGTAAAGACGTCATGCATGGGCGGGAGTAGATGATTGGAAAGCACACACTACCTCACATCATTAATACATTTGTTACTTTAGTTTCATACAAGAATAAATAGGCTTGAGAGACACTCATGGTGGTTTTATGATTACGATTGATGGAATAGTTCTGGTTGTGAGAATGATGTTATTTGATTACATTGGATGAATGTCTTTTATGCATGGATGAGTTGGATTATGAAATTATTGATAAATGCTATGTTTACTTGTTAGAAACTTATTATTATTGATTATACAAAGGAGATGCAGCCGAAAAATTTGTAAACTTGTTCTAGTTGTAATTAGTTTTGGTAGCATTCGGGCTCGTTACGAGTTGGGGTGTTCTGGACAACGCCATAACCCCTCTTGTGCTCGCACGGCTCAAGGTTGAAGAAGACCAGGGAAAGATGCTCGGACGATTTTGAGCCTCGATCTAAATCGGACGACTCGTAAAACGCCACGCCTCCGGAGTTCAAAACACAGCGGGAGATTGCGAGCCTTAGGATTAGAAATGAGCGGCTCGAGTTGCTCCACGTCGCAAACTCAATTTACAGCGGAGGAACACGCGGGCGTTGGATCTTAATCCAGCGGCTCGATTCAAAAATGCAGCCGAGGGTCGAAGGATTCGGAAATCTCAGCGGTTGGATGGAGATCTAACGGTTGGCATTGGCGCAAGCAGCGGAAGGTCAGAAGTCTTACACGCGCGGGCGGGCGATTTAGATCAAAGGCTGAGATCGATCGCGGGATTTTCAAGCGGGCGCGGTGCGGTTAGTTGATGGACCAAGTCACTTGGCTCGAGCCCAGTCCGACTCGAACCCAAGTAACGATAAAACCAAGTTTGACTTTGAAATAAGAACAGAGACTTTGAATGATTTATTTGAGGTAGCAAATTAACTCCAAAAATTATGAAATTTTTACAGGAGCTTGCTAACTCAGATATTAACCTTGTATAAAATTTTCAGAGGTTTTATGCTGCGAATAAATCTCCAAAAATTCTGCAAGGCTCTGTTTTAATGTTTGGTGAGAGTCAAACAGGTTTGTACCTCTAAAAATATTCAAACAATTTCTAAAAATTGTGAAATTTTTCAGAGGGTCACATACCATCACAGAGACTTAGGAAAAATATTTCCAGAGGATGATCATAAGATTTGACAAGATTATTTTGGAATAACAAGATTTGGATCAACTAGACTTGTGACAATGTATTTCCATAATCTCACATGACAGAATTGTTTGGCACAACAGAAATACATGATGTAAGAAAAGTTTTAATTTCTACTGATTTTCTTACATTTGAAACACAAGCCTAAAGTTGGGATGTTACAAGCTGCCTGACCTTGTTGCATCAACTTCGCGCTGCGCGTCTAGTGGTAAGACCGTGATCTATAAGCTGCGGTGATCTTGGTTTCTGGGTAGAATTTTTAATTTGCGCTAGTGTAGCCTACCGTTTCCCTTCACAAGAATGGTCACGGGAGCTCGGTGATAGTGGTGCTCGCGGAGTTGGGAAGACAACCAATCCGGCCCCGAAAACAGGCTCCCCAATTTGTCAACCTCTGTGAAGGTTTAAACAAAACAAGTTAGGGGATTGAGGTGACCAAGATGACCAAGTGTGACCACTAATGCAATATTGAACCACTTTGGAGCTCGAAGGTCGCGGAGAGCTCCAAAGTTCAACAATGGTGGCAGAGACTTTGGTGTCTTGAGCACAAGAGCGAGAGAAAGAAGTTGGAGGTGCAAGAATGGATCCAAAGAAGCTTAAGGGAGAAGCTCGGGCTCAATATATAGCCGGAGAGGAAGAACAAGCGGTGTCCACAGTTTCAACAAGCTAGGACACTCGACATGATGGGAGTAGGTTGTCGAGAGAGACTTTTGAGCAAAAGGGTGCGGACATTTAATGTTGGCGACACATAGCCGTTAGCAGCCCTAGAGTTGACAAAGCACTGCTCTCTACTGCCATGCACAAAATTGATAATGCCAGCCCACACGACAAAGTGAGAGAAATGGGAAAAAGCTGGTCAAATGAACTCAACGGCTAAATGTTGAGCTCCACCGGGAGGTTGTGGTGTTGGATTGAAATCAAGGGCTCAGATTTTGAGCTAAGTATTAGAGGTCCTAACACTTAGGGAAGTGCGAGCCACGAGATCTCAAGATGGGCGGCCCACGATCACCCAAGTGCTAGGGGTGGTCGTGGAGGGTGAGAGGTCACCCCAGGTGGTCTTTGCAAAGGTGCAACGGAGGTCCTAGGGAGGTCCTCGAGGTCGTCTTTGCAAATAGAACTCGAGGAGGTCGTGCGGGTGGGAGGTCTTTTACAAAGACCGAGGAGGTCCTTGATCGTTGGATTTGAAATCCAACGGCCCGGACCACTGTGCCCATCTGGCCAAGGCAGACACGGCTTAAGTGGCTCGGTGCGACCAAGACACAGAAGGTCGGACACAGGTTTGAGTCTAAGTTTGACTCGGACTAGGTTTAGAGTTTTAATTTGAATTGAGATTTTGAAGGGTCTTAAGAGATAGAACTAGCTCCAAATTTTATGAAATTTTGTGAGTAGCTTGCGACATTGAGATGGACATTGCGTAAACTTTCGGAGGTTTTGCATTGTACATTTTCCTCAAAAATCACACAATGTGCTAGGTTAGGGTTTGACTACAAGTCAAATAAGTTTATTGACCCTTAAAAATATTCGAACAATTTCTAAAAATTGTGAAATTTTTGAAGGGTCACAAACCATCCCAAGAACTTAGGAAAAATATTTCCCGAGAAGGATCACAAGATTGGACAAGATTGTTTTTGGAGGATCAAGATTTGGATCAACAGACTTGTGACTTTGTATTTCCATACTCTTGTACAATAATTGTTTAGTACACACAGGAAATACATGACGTAAGAAAAAGTTTTAATTTCTACTCATTTTCTTACATTTGAAACACAAGTACAGAATTTGGGATGTTACACCTTCGTTCCGATTCCTCGAGAATACGAACAGGATGCTCGCGGTAGGTCAAATCTTCTTGCACATCAAGAACCTCCAACGGAGTTTCCTCAGTTGGGACACGGAGGCACTTCTTCAGGTCTGATACATGGAACACATCATGTACACCCTCAAGTGTAGCTGGCATCTCCAATCTGTATGCAACAGCTCCAACTTTCTCGACGATGCGATAAGGCCCAACATAACGAGGAGCCAACTTGCCCTTGATGCCAAAACGCTGATGGCCCTTCAAAGGTGATACTTTGAGATACACAAAGTCATTGGGCTCAAAGCTCAACTCGTGGCGACGCCGATCTGCATAGCTCTTCTGCCTGGACTGGGCCACACGCAAATGCTCGCGAATCAACTGGACTTGACTTTCGGCCTCATTGATCGAATCTGGGCCGAAAAACTGCTGCTCTCCAGTCTCTGACTAGTTCAATGGGGTTCTACATCTCCTCCCATACAAAGCCTCAAATGGTGCCATGCCAAGACTAGCCTGAAAGCTGTTGTTGTTGGAGAACTCAGCAAATGGTAGGCACTTCTCCCACTTCTTCCCATAGGAAAGAACACAAGCACGGACCATATCTTCCAACACTTGGTTGACTCTCTCCGTCTGACCATCAGTCTGGGGGTGAAAGGCCGTGCTGAAGGTAAGACGAGTCCCCATGGCCTCTTGCAGACTATGCCAAAACCGAGAGGTAAACAGCGCCCCACGGTCAGACACAATCGTCTTGGGCACACCATGCAAGCTCACAATCCTCGATACCTAGAGTTCGGCTAGAGGTCTGTAACATCCCAATTTTCAACTTGTGTTGCAAATGTAAGAAAATGAGGATAAATTAAAACTTTTCTTACATCCTTGTGCTTTTGAACTTTTCTGAAATTCTTGTAAAAGAATTTTGGGAAATTCAAAATCAAAACCCTCAATTATCTAAAGTCATCAACCCCTTTGGTCAAATCTTGTGTCAAACCCTTCGCAATAATTTTCCTGGGTTCTAGGGTTGCTTGGTGACACCTTTGAATTATTTCACAATTTTTGGAAATTATTTGAAATATTTTAGAGGCAAGTCAAACCTTGGTCAAACCTCTGTTTTAACCTTCTGTAATTTCTTGAGAAAATTCCAGTGCACAAAATTCTTTGGAAATTTTATGTGAGGTTAATCCTTAAGTCAGCTAGCTCCAGTTAAAATTTCATAAATTTTGGAGTTGGTTTGATACCTCATTTAAATCCCCAAAGTTTTAGTTCAAAAACCAAACTCAGCTGGTTTGCACTGTTCCTCGGGTGCGAGTCAGACTCGGGCTCGAGCCAACTGACTCGGCCGAGTTAACTAACCGCACCCGGCGCGGGCGAGCGGGCGCGCGCACTCTGGACCGTTGGATTTCAATCGGGCGGTCGGCGTTGCCGATGCGCGACCGACGCGGTCGCGTCGCGACCCTTGGATCAAAATCCGACGGCGGCGCGTCGTCTCCTTCCCTCGCTCGCGACGCTGCGCCATGGCGTAGCCGGCGTGGCGTCTGGCGCTGTCACCACCGCGTCCTCGCAGCGGGTCTACGCTGCGCATTTAATGCCCGTCGTGCTCCGCCCCCGAAAGTCCACTGCTCACCTGCTCCCATCCTCTCGTGCGGTCTTGGTGGCAGCGGAGACCCGAGCTTCCCTCGGATGCTCCTCCTTCATTCCCTCTCCTACATAAGCTCCCCCTCTCCTCCCTTGGCTTTCTTTTACCACCCCGCAGCTCTCCCGTGCACCCATTGTGCTTGGTTGAGTTCCTTTCGCCCTGAAACTGTCGACCGCCATTGTTGCCCGTGAAGCTCCTCGGTGAACCCAGTGCTCCAGAGGCTCCCCCTCTCTATTTCTTATTCCCTCTACTCCCTCGTTACTCACTGGAGCTTAACCCTCTTCCTTTTTGGCTTGTCTTCTCCAGGAGGCAAAGGAATTGGAAAATCCCCATTTTCGGCCGCGAGCGCCCCTCTTCGTCTCCAGCGGCGGTCAGTGCCTCTCGTTCCAATTCCTTTCTCTGGGAGTTTCTCTGTACTCTCTGGGACCCATCTCGATAACCCGGCCTCGCTCGTTTTGCTCAGGCCGTCAGCTCCGCGTTGTCTTCTTCAGCGCCGTCGCGGAGCTTCGTCGCCGGAGCTGCTCAGTCATCCTCTGCACCTCCGCGTCACTCAGGTAGCATCGCAGTAGTCCCTAGATGCTCGGGCACCGCTTGAATGAACCGCTGCGGAGCTCCATGCTGCTTGTCGTCGTTGTCATCTTTACGGCGCCGCCCCTCGCCGTCGCGCCGTCGCTCTGGTCCACCACCGTCGGTGTGGGTGGTACCAGAGGGTGCGCGATGCTATTGTGCACCCATTTCTGGCATTCACTCCCGCCGCCGTGCCTTTGGTCGCCGGCGTTTTGCCGGTGAAGCCTTCGGCCGCGTTGTCGGACGCGCCAGGCGCGTGCGCGACGTGGCCCGTTGTGCGCCGTCCGTCCCTAGATCTGCGGTCAAGATTTCGTTAGATCTGTGCTGTGCACTGTGTCGCGTTGCTTGTGAGCCGTCCATCTCACGATCGATGGTCCACAGCCGCTGCCTCCCTCTCGCGCGCGAGAGTTCAAACCGCCGTGCGTGGTTCAATGCGAACCGTTGGATCCAAGATCAACGGCCCTCCTTCGTTGATCTCCTGCGGGCGCGGGAGCGCTGTCCAGAGCGCTCTGGGCCGTTTGATGCAAAATCAACGGCCCAGGTTCGTCCACGTCGTATTGATATTTGTGGTTTTCCCGAGAGCTTTATTTGCAATCTGAAAAAGGTATTAAACTTCAAAAATGCATAACTAATTCATTCTAAATCCATTTCGGTTGATTCAAGTTTTGTTAGCTTTAGTTTGAACTGTACTTTAATCTAAAATTGGATAGAAGTTTAGTTCGGCTCTAGAAAACAGATTTCAAAATTTGTTTAGAAATAGGTTTTATTTGTTTTTCTAAAACTTGCAATTAACTTGTAAATTGCATACCTAATTCTCTGAAAATCATTTTTGAGTGAATCCAACTTTGTTGGCTTCCTCTAATAAAGTAATAAATGAGAAAATTGGTTTTAGGTATGTTACTATTTTCGGCAAGATTTCATATACATTTTAGTTTTGCTCATTTTCATGACTAGAAAACTCATAAGTAAATCATTTTAACTCCAAATGAGGTGAGGCCAATTGTGTTAGCCTTAAAATGTCAGTATCTACCTATAATAAAAATTTCAGGATCAGATCACCTTTAGAAAATATTTTATGAACAGTAACCTCATTTAATTGCTTTTTCGGCCGAATTAAATTGTTTTAATCATATCTTTTGCATTAAGAATCCATATCAATTGTTTTCAGTTGTTAAATTTGTTAAAAATCTTTTCTTTGCGGCTGTAAAATTTTCAGAGCATTTGGAGCATTTTGGTTTTTGAGTCTTTTAGGTTTTCATCGTTCTTATCGATGTGTTTCGCTCTTTCGATTAGGTGCCGACGGGTGTATTGACCTAGAGAGTGATCCTCAGCAACAAACTGAGCAGCAGCAACCAGGCAAGCAGTTTGACCATTTCCCATTTGATCCCATTACTTTTAAAGTCTAATATTTTGTTTAACAAATCAAAAACTGAAAACAAAAACTATATCTTGACTTGGGCACAATGGTATGTTGGTGTGATCTGTTGGGTGTGAATGGAATGGTGCCTAAGTCCCTAAGGACCGAGTTACTTGTGCCATTGATCCAAGCAATTGTTGCGTGCTAACCACACGAGGGGGATATGGAACCTCTCTTGACTAAGTACTTTGGGAGGTGTTAATTATGAGTGGTCGGTGGGTGTGTTGAAAGCGTGTGTGTGTGTTTGTGGTGTGTGAGGAGCATTGGCGGACCGGTTAGGGTACATCTAATGTGTCCTTCTCCGTGGGTTGCGGCTCTTAATTAGCATCGTCCATTGGAAAGCGTCTTGTTAGACTTAGCCGTGCCTGCATACCAAAGGAAGTATGCTAACCGTGGCTGGTGGAAAGGCGGTCTATCGTGTGGGTACATTGGTACACCCCTGTAGGGTTAAAACTATTCGAATAGCCTCGTCCTAGGTTATGGACACGCTTGGTTATTTCCCGCAAGAACTAGACTACAACCTTTTAAAAACTTAAAACTTGACAAGGGTGGTATGAAGGGGTACTTCATGCTATTGTCGTGGTGACTATTGGGTTAGTCACTTCCAGGATGTTGTTGTCATCTATCTATTGTTATAATTGTCTCTATGTTATTTGAACAATAAAGATTAATTGCAAACTTGCTTTTAAATGTATTACGTTATTGCAAATGAAAACTTGCTTTATCTTTGAAAATGAGTCGAGCCTCCTCCACTTAAATAAAGTTTGCATGTAGTTAACTATAGTTCTGTTATCTTACGTCGATCTTGCAGTCTGAAACAATTTTTGTACTCGGATGCTATGCTTAATTGTTTTGTTGCGAGAGGAAGAAGGTGAGCTCGAGGGCCTCACTTTTGTGAGATTTGTTGTGGCGGTGTGCGGGCGATTAGCTTGGCGGTCGGTTGGTTGCCTTGTGGGTAAAGGCACACCGATTGGCTTTTGTTTATTGCCATCTTATGGCCCTTTTGCTTCATTGTTTAAATTAGTTACTTATGTGTTATTTGGCGGTCGGCCTCTCTTTTGTAATAACTCTCTTTATATTATCTATGTCTTTCAGTTGTTGCTTTTGCTTCGGCTCTATGTGTATGAATGGAATTGATGCATGATTTTGTAATGGGGTGTGTATACTGCATTTCTGGGAAGTATACATATCTCGAGGCTTGGTTTATTTGATTTGTGCTGCTAGGACCAAGTGGGTGGTTAAGCAGTACAAGCCGAATAAACCGGGGTCCTCACAAAGTTGGTATCAGAGCCATTCCAACCGTAGTAACCCAAGCTTGGTCATCCTTAGGATATTTTGAAAAACCTTATTTTCAAAGTATCAAATAATTTATGAAAGCTTAAGTAAATTCTCAGATTTTATTCCTTACCTATCTTAGCTTTCTTCTCTCATCTTCCTCTAAATTGAGTTTTAAAAAATTGTTTTCCTCTCCTTCCCTGCAAAGTTAGTTGTTATTGATTAATTGGGTTCCGGGAACCAATGAGTTTGGCAAATTGAAATGTTAGCCGCCCTCTACAAGATTTTGAAGCTCCCGGAGTTGAAGGTTTCGGCTAGGAGGCTTGGATGCAAAATCTGGGCAGCGATCATTCAGTTTCCGGACAGCAAGCTCAAAGGGGTTCTAAATAGGATAGAAAATGAGAGGATAAGCAACTAAAACTTGTGGGAATGAAAGGGTAGGATGTGATACTAGTTAGCTAAGTACCTAACGCTATTTTTGCCGCCTTAACCTTGCTCTTGAGTAGTGTCAGACTTGATGTAAGGTGCTGAAATTTTGATCTTCTGACATCATTACTCGTTCTTTCAATACGGGTTAATGGCATTGAGAAGTTGAGCTTGGTTTAATGTTTCTTTTGCTGTTTTGGAGCTTCTTTGGAAACCTTTAAAGTTTGTTTACTTGCTATTTTTGGCTTTCGGTTAGGGTGATATCTCATTCTCCTAATCGTTAGCTTTTCGCTTTCATCAACTTCTAGTCTTAGTGTTTTGGTTGCTAACATAATTTTCTTGAACTAGGATGGCTGGAGGTACTCGCAGCGGCCGTGGTCAGCAGCCTGGTTTGGATGAGGAGCTCCCGCCTCCTCCGACCATGGTGAGGTTCTTCTTGGTCAGCGCAACCGTTCGGAGAGGACGGGAGGTCCTGCTGGATGTTGTGCGCGCAACACCTCCCATACGACCGGTGCCTCGGGATCGGGCAGGGGGTGGACATCGACCTCGTGGGGTTTGGTGAGTTTCTTCGCACTCGGCCCCCACGTTTTCAGTGTCCGAGGACCCTGCGGGCGCGAATGGTGGCTGCGTCGGGTTGGCGTAAACTCGGCGTTGCTCAATGCAGATCGGGACAAGACACTCTTTGCCTCCCATCAGTGCGGGGCGGCACTCTCTGGTGGGAGAACTTGGCCATGCAGCCGCCGCCCACTTGTCTCTTGGGATGAGTTCGGACGGCGTTCGTCGAGCTCACATCCTGCCGGCTTGATGAAGTCAAGAAGAAGGAATTTCGCGCTCAAGCAGAGGCGTAAGTCGGTGATGGAGTACATGCGAGTTCAACCACTTGGCTCGTTATGCTCCGTCGAGGTGGCCACCGATGAGGCGGCGGGAGAAATTCATGGAGGGCTTATGCGAGGAGCTGCAAGACAAGCTCTCCATTGTGGACTTTGGCGACTTTCGGGCCTTGGTGGACAAGACCATTGTTCTTGAGCACAAAGCGAAGGCGCTGGCGAGTCATAGCGCAAGTGGGAGGCCCAGATGATGCCGGGCGGCCTCTCCGTCCCGTGTTGGGCGACCTCGGGGCCCGTTCTTTGGCGTCACTACCACGAGGCGCGGCACTGGCTCCTCGCCCTCGCGGGTTGTGCCCGATCACGTGCGCCTGCGAACCAGCAGGGTGGCCCCCGCAATCCGGCTGCCGGGGTCACTTGCTTTTCATGCAACCAGAAGGGCCATTATGCAAATAATTGCCCTAACAGATGCTGAGAGACCCTCGTCCTAATGGAGGACGCGGGCAGGGAGGTGGTCCTTCCCAGGATCAGAAGGTTGTCCCCGCTACCCAAGGCGTGGGTAGTGGTCGCGTCAACCTCATCTCCGCGGAGGAGGCATAGGAGGCACCCGACGTCGTGTTGGGTACCCTTTCGGTTAACTCTTTCCCTGCTACAGTTTTGTTTGATTCAGGTGCATCTCATTCGTTTGTTTCTGATTCTTTTGCTGCTGTGGGAGGTCTTCTTTTTTACCCCATTGTTGGTCCCTCTACTCATTCGCTCTCCCGGTTCGGAGTTGAGAGTCGAGTCTGAGTGTAGGGATGTCCCTGTTGAGATAGAGGGGGTAGGATTCTTAGCAAACCTTATCCTCCTCCGATCGGCGAGCTTAGATGTAATCCTAGGCATGGATTGGTTGTCTCGGCACATGGGACAAATTGATTGCGCTAGGAGGCTCATCTACCTCACGATCCTTACGGCGGCGGGTTCGCTTCGCGAGAAGGCTGCGGTCCGCATCTCTTCGCGCTCGAAGCGAAGCCGACTCGAATATTAGTGAAGTCGGTGGTATGTGACTTTGTTGATGTCTTCCCGGCGACCTTCGAGGATGCCACGATTCGAGACCTCGAGTTTGTCATTGAGTTAGTTCCGTACGCCCGATCTCGAAGAGGCCTTACGGATGGACCCAATTGAGTTGGTGGAATTGAAGAAGCGGTTGGGTGAGCTTCAAGAGAAGGGTTTCATCCGCCTAGCTCATCTCCTTGGGGATGCTCGGCAATCTTTGTCGAAAAGGACAAGGCAGCTGCGCATGTGCGTTGATTACCGTCCACTTAATGAAGTCACGGTAAAGAACAAGTACCCTTTGCCCGTATCGATGACCTCTTGATCAATTAGCTGGGCTCGAGTCTTCTCCAAGATTGATTTGAGAGTGGGGTATCATCAAGTTCGGATTCGACACGAGGATATCCCAAAGGCGCTTTTTCTACTCGTTATGGCATGCGAGTATACCGTCATGTCTTTCGGCAACCAATGCTCGGCCTTGTTCATGAACCTCATGAATTCGGTGTTCATGGAGTATTTGGATAGGTTCGTTGTGGTCTTCATCGATGATATCCTTATGTACTCCAAGAGCGATGAGAACACAGAGCATTTGAGGCTTGTGTTAGGCAAGCCGTGAGCACCGGTTGTATCGAAGTTCGACAAGTGCGCATATTCAGTTGAAGAAGTAGCCTTCTTAGGCCATATTCTTTCGGCAGGAGGCGTAGCTGTGGATCCTAGCAAGATCAGCGATGTGCTTTCCTGGAGTCAGCCCACCGGTCACCGAAGTTCGGAGTTTTCTTGGTTTAGCGGGATATTATCGTCGCTTTATCGAGAACTTCTCCAAGATAGCGAAGCCGATGACGGAGTTGCTCAAGAAGGACAAGAAGTTCTCGTGGTCCGCTGGTTGCGAGAAAGTTTCAAGCGCTTAAGAAGCGATTGACCACGCTCCGTTCTTGTTCTCCCGATGTCCGTCGAGCTTGATATCTTTTGTGATGCTTCTCGTCGAGGCCTCGATTGTGTCCTTATGCAAGAAGGCAAGGTAGTGGCCTATGCATCAAGGCAATTGAGACCTCATGAACTCAACTACCCTACCCATGACTTGGAGTTGGCCGCTGTGATCCATGCACTTAAGATTTGGCGACATTACCTAATCGGTAATCGTTGTGAAGTGTATTCGGATCACAAAAGCTTAAAGTATTTGTTCACCCAACCAGATCTTAACCTCAGGCAAAGGAGATGGTTGGAGCTGGTCAAAGACTATGATATGGGTATTCACTACCATCCGGGCAAGGCAAATGTCGTTGCGGATGCGCTTAGTCGTAAGGCGCATTGCAATGCATCGTTGCTTCAGAGCATCATTATACGGAGGAGTTTGACGTCTCAACTTGGGTTTGGTGGAGCATGGTTCTCTCATTGCCTTGGTTGTGCTGACCAACCTTGGTGGATCGAATCAGTGCGCTCGTGATCGGATGTTGGAGGAACGCATCAAGGAAAATGTCAAGAATGGAGCGACCAAGTGCTTCTCCGTAGATGAGCTTGGTGTCGTGAGGTTCGGGCAACACCTCGTGGTTCCAAAGGACATAGAGTTGCGGGATTTGATCCTCCGCGAAGCCCACGATTCTCAGTTATCCATTCATCCGGGGCCACGAAGATGTATCGGGATCTGCGGAGGTTTTGGTGGACCGAATGAAGAGGAGATCGCAAGGTTCGTTGAGTCGCGGCGTGTGTCGTCGTGTCAAGGCCGAGCATCGGCGTCTGTTTGGATTGCTTGACCCTTGCCCATTCGGAGTGGAAGTGGGATTGGTCGGGATTGATTTTATCACCGGCCTACCGAGGTCACCGAGGGCAATGATGCCATTTGGGTTATCATTGACCGGTTGCGAAAGTGGCACATTTTCTTCGATCAAGACCAAGATTAAATCTGGTCACCTTGCGGAGCTCTATATCGCCGGATAGTGAGCTTGCATGGGGTGCGAAGACGATCATTCGATCGTGGTTCCATCTTCACTTCGATTCGGCATAGCTTGCAAGAAGCTATGGGAACTCGTCTTTCTTCGGCCGCGACATATCACCCCCAAGCGGATGGTCGGGCCAGAGAGGTCAACGGTGTTGGAGGACATCTTTGCGAGCTTGTGTTCTTTCCTATGGGCGGCATTGGGAGAAGTGCTTGCCATTCGCGAGTTTTCTTATAACAACGACTTCCAAGCGGTCTCGGCATGGCACCATTTGAGGCCTTATGCGGGAGGAAGTGTAGGACCCGTTGAACTGGTGCGAGACCGGTGAAAGACCTTTCTTTGGCCCGGACTCGATTAAGGAGGCCGAGAGTCAAGTCCAGCTCATTCGTGATCGCTTACGCACAGCTCAATCCAGGGAAAAGAGCTATGCGGATCGCCGTCGTCGTGAGTTGAGCTTTGCGCCTAATGACTTTGTTTATCTCAAGGTTTCTCCTCTGAAGGGTCACCAGCGTTTTGGTGCCAAGGGCAAGTTAGCTCCTCGATATGTCGGTCCATACCGTGTCCTCGAGAAGAAGGGAGCTGTTGCCTACAAGTTGGAGTTGCCTGCTGCACTTGCGGGGGTACATGATGTGTTCCATGTGTCCCAGCTTAAGAAGTGCCTCCGTGTTCCAACAGAGGAAGCTCCGTTGGAAAACCTGGATGTGCAAGAGGATTTGACCTATCGCGAGCACCCTGTTCGCGTCCTCGAGGAGGCTGAGCGTAGAACAAGGAACAAGACCATTAAGTTCCTTAAAGTTCAGTGGTCAAACCATTCCGAGGATGAGGCTACTTGGGAGCGAGAAGATCGTCTCGTCTGGACTACCCTCTTTCTTTTAAAGTGAACCAAATCTCGGGACGAGATTTCTGTAAGGGGGGGAGGTTTGTAACATCCCAATTTTCAACTTGTGTTTCAAATGTAAGAAAATGAGGATAAATTAAAACTTTTCTTACATCCTTGTGCTTTTGAACTTTTATGAAATTCTTGTGAAAGAATTTTGGGAAATTCAAAATCAAAACCCTCAATTATCTAAAGTCATCAACCCCTTTGGTCAAATCTTGTGTCAAACCCTTCGCAATAATTTTCCTGGGTTCTAGGGTTGCTTGGTGACACCTCTGAATTATTTCACAATTTTTGGAAATTATTTGAAATATTTTAGAGGCAAGTCAAACCTTGGTCAAACCTCTGTTTTAACCTTCTGGAATTTCTTGAGAAAATTCCAGTGCACAAAATTCTTTGGAAATTTTATGTGAGGTTAATCCTTAAGTCAGCTAGCTCCAGTTAAAATTTCATAAATTTTGGAGTTGGTTTGATACCTCATTTAAATCCCCAAAGTTTCAGTTCAAAAACCAAACTCATGGTGGTTTGCTTGTTCCTCGGGTGCGAGTCAGACTCGGGCTCGAGCCAACTGACTCGGCCGAGTCAACTAACCGCACCCGGCGCGGGCGAGCGGGCGCGCGCACTCTGGACCATTGGATTTCAATCGGGCGGTCGACGTTTGCCCAATGCCGCACCGACGCGGTCGCGTGCTGACCCTTGGATCAAAATCCGACGGCGGCCGCGTCGTCTCCTTCCTCTCGCTCGCGCGACGCTGCGCCATGGCGTAGCCGAGCATGGGCATGCAGCGCCTTGTCACCTCCGCGTCCTCGCAACGGGTCTCTGCAGCGCATTTAATGCCCGTCGTGCTCCGCCCCCGAAAGTCCACTGCTCACCTGCTCCCATCCTCTCGTGCGGTCTTGGTGGCAGCGGAGACCCGAGCTTCCCTCGGATGCTCCTCCTTCATTCCCTCTCCTACTTAAGCTCCCCCTCTCCTCCCTTGGCTTTCTTTTACCACCCCGCAGCTCTCCCGTGCACCCATTGTGCTTGGTTGAGCTCCTTCGACTGGCCTTCGACCGCCATTGTTGCCCGTGAAGCTCCTCGGTGAACCCAGTGCTCCAGAGGCTCCCCCTCTCTATTTCTTGTTCCCTCTACTCCCTCGTTACTCACTGGAGCTTAACCCTCTTCCTTTTTGGCTTGTCTTCTCCAGGAGGCAAAGGAATTGGAAAATCCCCATTTTCGGCCGCGAGCGCCACTCTTCGTCTCCAGCGGCGGTGAGTGCCTCTCGTTCCAATTCCTTTCTCTAGGAGTTTCTCTGTACTCTCTGGGACCCATCTCGATAACCCGGCCTCGCTCGTTTTGCTTAGGCCGTCAGCTCCGCGTTGTCTTCTTCAGCGCCGTCGCGGAGCTTCGTCGCCGGAGCTGCTCAGTCATCCTCTGCACCTCCGCGTCACTCAGGTAGCATCGCAGTAGTCCCTAGATGCTCGGGCACCGCTTGAATGAACCGCTGCGGAGCTCCTTGCTGCTTGTCGTCGTTGTCGTCTTTACCGCGCCGCCCCTCGCCATCGCACCGCCGCTCTGGTCAACGACCGTCGGTGTGGGTGGTACCAGAGGGTGTGCGATGCTATTGCGCACCCATTTCTGGCATTCACTCCCGCCGCCGTGCCTTTGGTCGCCGGCGTTTTGCCGGTGAAGCCTTCGGCCGCGTTGTCGGACGCGCCAGACGCGTGCGCGATGTGGCCCGTTGTGTGTCGTCCGTCCCTAGATCTGCGGTCAAGATTTCGTTAGATCTGTGCTGTGCACTGTGTCGCGTTGCTTGTGAGCCGTCCATCTCACGATCGATGGTCCACAGCCGCTGCCTCCCTCTCGTGCGCGAGAGTTCAAACCGCCGCGCGTGGTTCAATGCGAACCGTTGGATCCAAGATCAACGACCCTCCTTCGTTGATCTCCCGCGGGCGCGAGAGCGCTGTCCAGAGCGCTCTGGGCCGTTTGATGCAAAATCAACGGCCCAGGTTCGTCCACGTCGTATTGATATTTGTGGTTTTCCCGAGAGCTTTATTTGCAATCTGAAAAAGGTATTAAACTTCAAAAATGCATAACTAATTCATTCTAAATCCATTTCAGTTGATTCAAGTTTTGTTAGCTTTAGTTTGAACTGTACTTTAATCTAAAATTGGATAGAAGTTTAGTTCGGCTCCAGAAAACAGATTTCAAAATTTGTTTAGAAATAGGTTTTATTTGTTTTTCTAAAACTTGCAATTAACTTGTAAATTGCATAACTAATTCTCTGAAAATCATTTTTGAGTGAATCCAACTTTTTTGGCTTCCTCTAATAAAGTACTAAATGAGAAAATTGGTTTTAGGTATGTTACTGTTTTCGGCAAGATTTCATATACATTTTAGTTTTGCTCATTTTCATGACTAGAAAACTCATAAGTAAATCATTTTAACTCCAAATGAGGTGAAGCCAATTGTGTTAGCCTTAAAATGTCAGTATCTACCTATAATAAAAATTTCAGGATCAGATCACCTTTAGAAAATATTTTATGAACAGTAACCTCATTTAATTGCTTTTTCGGCCGAATTGAATTGTTTTAATCATATCTTTTGCATTAAGAATCCAAATCAATTGTTTTCAGTTGCTAAATTTGTTAAAAATATTGCCTTTGCTGCTGTAAAATTTTCAGAGTATTTGGAGCATTTTGGTTTTTGAGTCTTTTAGGTTTTCATCGTTCTTATCGATGCGTTTTGCTCTTTCGATTAGGTGCCGACGAGTGTATTGACCTAGAGAGTGATCCTCAGCAACAAACTGAGCAGCAGCAACCAGGCAAGCAGTTTGACCATTTCCCATTTGATCCCATTACTTTTAAAGTCTAATATTTTGTTTAACTTCTATGTATGCATTGCTATTTTGTTGTTAAATTAATTAGTTAATCCTCTAGTTGCATAATCTGTAGGCAAATAATTATCCTTTACTACCTAAGCCTAGGTTATTTGCTGTGATTAGAGTTCATTGGATGAGCTCTTGTCACTTAGTAGATTTCGAATAAATATTGCTTAGCCATGCCTAGATATCGGTAGTATTGGGCGATCATCGACTTAGTCGATGGTCTCGATCACACAAATACTTATATTATTCCATTATGTCCAATCCTTGTGTTTTATTGATTTACAAATCAAAAACTGAAAACAAAAACTATATCTTGACTTGGGCATAATGGTATGTTGGTGTGATCTGTTGGGTGTGAATGGAATGGTGCCTAAGTCCCTAAGGACCGAGTTACTTGTGCCATTGATCCAAGCAATTGTTGCGTGCTAACCACGCGAGGGGGATATGGAACCTCTCTTGACTAAGTACTTTGGGAGGTGTTAATTATGAGCTGGTCGGTGGGTGTGTTGAAACTGTGTGTGTGTGTTTGTGGTGTGTGAGGGGAGCATTGGCAGACCGGTTAGGCTGTCTAATGTGTCCTTCTCCCGTGGGTTGCGGCTCTTAATTAGCATCGTCCATTGGAAAGCGTCTTGTTAGACTTAGCGTGCTGCATACCAAAGGAAGTATGCTAACCGTGGGTGGTGGAAAGGCGGTCTATCGTGTGGGTACATTGGTACACCTGCGGGTTAAAACTATTCGAATAGCCTCGTCCTAGGTTATGGACACGCTTGGTTATTTCCATAAGAACTAGACTACAACCTTTTAAAAACTTAAAACTTGACAAGGGTGGTATGAAGGGGACTTCATGCTATTGTCGTGGTGACTATTAGGTTAGTCACTTCGAGGATGTTGTTGTCATCTATCTATTGTTATAATTGTCTCTATGTTATTTGAACAATAAAGATTAATTGCAAACTTGCTTTTAAATGTATTACGTTATTGCAAATGAAAACTTGCTTTATCTTTGAAAATGAGTCAGAGCCTCCTCCACTTAAATAAAGCTTGCATGTAGTTAATTATAGTTACTGTTATCTTATCGTCGGTCTTGCAGTCTGAAACAATTTTTGTACTCGGATGCTATGCTTAATTGTTTTGTTGCGGAGGAAGAAGGTGAGCTCGAGGGCCTCACTTTTGTGAGATTTGTTGTGGCGGTGTGCGGAGCGATTAGCTTGGCGGTCGGTTGGTTGCCTTGTGGGTAAAGGCACACCGATTGGCTTTTGTTTATTGCCATCTTATGGCCCTTTGCTTCATTGTTTAAATTAGTTACTTATGTGTTATTTGGCAGTCGGCCTCTCTTTTATAATAACTCTCTTTATATTATCTATGTCTTTCGATTTGTTGCTTTTGCTTGGCTCTATGTGTATGAATGGAATTGATGCATGATTTTGTAATGGGGTGTGTATCTTGCATTTAGGAAGTATACATATCTCGAGGCTTAGTTTATTTGATTTGTCTTTGCTAGGACCAAGTGGGTGGTTAGCGGTACAAGCCGAATAAACCGGGGTCCTCACAAGGTCCCACACGGAGCTGAGTCTTGACAGGAAGGAAATGTGCCACTTTAGTTAGCCTATCAATGACAACCCAAATGGCATCGTTTCCACGGGACAGCGAGGCAAACCGATGATGAAGTCCATGCCAGCGAATCCATTTCCATTCGAGCACAGACAAAGGTGAAGAAGACCTGCTGGGCCGATGCTCGGCCTTCACACGGCGGCACGTCGCACTCGGCAACGAACTT
This sequence comes from Ampelocalamus luodianensis, assembly GCA_036346255.1. NCBI lineage: Eukaryota > Viridiplantae > Streptophyta > Magnoliopsida > Poales > Poaceae > Ampelocalamus > Ampelocalamus luodianensis. The sequence continues at coordinate 63,107,991 of CM070634.1, forward strand.
GGCAATCTCGCGCTTCATACGGGTCCACGGAATCTCGCGAAGGTCCGATACATCTTGGAAGCCGGGATGGATAGACAAAGGAGAATCATGGGCCGTGGAGAATCAAATTCGCAATTCCATGACCTTAGGAATCACAAGGCGCTGCCCAAACCATACAACTCGTGCTCATCCTCGAAAAGCACTTGGCCATCCCATCTTTGATGTTTTGCTTGATTTGACTCACACCAACATCATGCATTTGTGCGGCCTTGATCGATCCACTAGGGTGTTTGCACAACCAAGGAGGCAAGAGAAGCGTGCTCGATCAAACCCAAATTGGCGCTGAAATGTGCAATGAGGTAGGCTGCTCCTCTTGGAGCATTAACATGTTGCAATACACCTTTCATTGAGTGCATCCGCAACAAAATTCACCTTGCCCGGATGATATTGGATGCCCATATCATAGTCCTTGATCAATTCCAACCATCTTCTTTGCCTGAGGTTCAAATCTGGTTGGGTGAACAAGTACTTCAAGCTCTTGTGGTCAGAATACACCTCACAACGGTTACCAATCAAGTAATGCTGCCAAATTTTGAGTGCATGAACCACTGCAGCCAATTCCAGGTCATGTGTAGGATAGTTGAGTTCACGAGGCCTCAACTGCCGCGATGCATAGGCCACAACCTTGCCCTCCTGCATGAGAACACAACCAAGACCACGACGAGAAACATCACAATAGATATCAAAACTCTTGTGAATATCGGGAGAACAAGCACTAAGTGAGGTCAACCACTTCTTGAGTTCTGAAAACTCACATCACAAGCGAGACCACTCAAACTTATTGTCTTTCTTGGCGATTCGGTCATAGGCCGCAATCTTGGAAGTTCTCGATAAAGCGGCGATAGTAGTCGGCCAAACCAAGAAAACTCCGCACATCGGTGACCGACTTGGTGACCCCAAGATAGTGATCGCGACCTTGCTAGGATCCTGACCACACCTCCTGCTTTGAAGAACGTGGCCCAAGAATGCCACTTCCTTCAACGAACTCACAATTTCTGAATTTGGCATACGATTGGTGCTCACGACTTGCCCAACACAAGCTTAAGATGCTCAGCATGTTCTTCTTCACTCTTGGAGTAGATAAGGATATCATCGATGAAAACCACCACAAACTTATCCAAATACTCCATGAATATCGAATTCATAAGGTTCATGAATAAAGCGGGAGCATTGGTTAAGCCAAAAGACATAACGGTGTACTCGTAAAGATCATAACGAGTAGTGAAAGCCGTCTTCGGAATATCCTCAGCCCTGATTCGGACCTGATGATAGCCCAATCTCAAATCAATCTTAGAGAACACCTGGGCTCCAGCCAACTGATCAAAGAGATCATCAATACGAGGCAAAGGATACTTGTTCTTCACCGTCACCTCACTAAGCGGACGGTAATCAACACACATACGCAGGGTCTTGTCCTTCTTCTTCACAAAAATAACTGGACAGCCCCAAGGAGACGAGCTAGGATGAATGAAACCCTTCTCTTGTAGCTCACCTAATTGCTTCTTCAGCTCCTCCAACTCATTAGGAGGCATTCGATACGGCGCCTTAGAAATCGGGGCGGTACCGGGCAGCAACTCTATCACGAACTCCAGGTCTCGAACAGGAGGCATCCCGGGCAAGTCTTCGGGAAAAACATCCACAAACTCACATACTGTGGGAATATCCTGGATCTCCACGGCGGGCTTTGCTTCAAGTGCACAAAGAAGGGGCTCTCGCAACTGCGGTGAAAACTCAACCTGTTCACCTGAAGGAGTGGTGAGGTAGACAACCTTCTGGCTGGCACAATCGATTTGCCCCAAATGTTGGGACAACCAATCCATGCCAAGAATCACATCCAAGCGCGCCGAGTCGAGTAGGATAAGATTCGCTAAGAATCTCACTCCTTCGATGTGGATAGGAACGGCCCGGCACTCTGGTCGACTCTCATTTCGAACCGGAGGCGAATAAGCGATGGAATCCCAAAGGAACACAGTGAAGTCAACAAGCAGCAACAAAGACCTCGAAATAAAAGAATGCGAGGCTCGAGTCAAATAATCTGCTGCGGCGGGCGAATTAACAAGAAGCGTACCCAACACCACGTCAGGCGCCTCTGTGCCTCCTCGGTAGAGATGTGGTTGACTCGGCGCTCCCCATGCCCTGGACCTTCTGGTCAGGTGGGTGACCACTCCCTTGCCCGCGCCCTCCATTAGGACGAGGGGCCGCTCCGGTCTTCTTAGGGCAACTACTCGCGTAGTGGCCCTTGTTGTGGCAGTAGAAGCAGGTGACGTCGGCGCGGGGTTGCGATGAGCAACTCTTCTTTGGATCGCGGCGCCGCGTGGCGGAGTCACGGCTGCGGAGGGCGTGGGCCGGTGCCAAGGCCTCGGTGGTAAGGAAGCTCGAGGCGGGCTACGGTCTTGGCCCAACACGAGGACGAACAAGGTCGGCCTGTGTAGACCGCTGGGCCTCCCACTTGCGCTTACGGGACTCGCCCAGCGCTCTCGCCTTGTGCTCGGCGATGATGGCCTTGTCCACCAAGGTTTGGAAGTCGGGGAAGTCCACAATAGAGAGCTTGTCCTGCAGCTCCTCAGACAAGCCCTCCATGAACTTTCCTGCTTGGCCTCATCAGTGGCCACCTCAGCAGGAGCGTACCCCGCAAGATGGTTGAACTCATGGAGGTACTCAGTGATGAGGACATCCCTAACTTGGATACAACCGCGTCTACACACACAGCTAATCCACAACAAATGCTACAAGGACCAATTACTCGAGCTCGTGCTCGCCAACTTCATCACCAGGTGAATTCGTTCATAGGTTTATATATTACTGAGAATAGATCGCTACCTAATGCAAGTGATTTAATTGTGCTTAGGAATATGAGAAAGGACCAAGGAGAGGTATGTGGAGTCATGGACAAGCATAGGAGGCATAATGGAGGTCATCACGTCACTTTGGAGTGCAGGCCAAGCAAGAATTCGAGTTGGGCTCGTTAGATTCGAGTTCGGACTGCTGCAACAGCACTAAGTTCAAACGGACGTAACTTCTTCATACAGACTCCGTTTGGGATGTTCTTGGACTTCATTGAAAGCTTATCAAGTCTACTTTTTAATGGATCCAACCTCAGCTTCAAATTCCAATCGAGCCGGCCACAATAAACAAAACAATTCATATCTGTTTTTTTATCCGAGCTAAAAAGGGTGCTGCGCCACCTCCTCTTGGGCCCATGGGCCTTGTAACCCTAGGGGCATGCGTCCACTTCCCTGGACGCCACCCCTGGTCGTATTCCCATATAGGAGCCGCCGTTCCCTTGGCCAGAACACGGATTTCATTGAGTTTAGGTTTAGCCATTGTGCAAACTTCTGTTCTTCAGTTGTGTCGGAAGACCACCTGTCAAGACAGCCTTCAGGATCCCACCTTTGATTTTCAATACCATCTACGCTACATTCTTATTCGCAATATCAGATTGCCTATATTTTATTCTTGCTAGTTCTTCGATTGCTCGCAGGAATCGAACCTCGTGTTCAGGTTGATCGCGCTTCTAGCACGGTCAATAACATCTCGGAGTTGGTTCAACGATTGCTAAGGCGCAAGCGTCGTCGTACGGTTGTAGTCGGATCGCGAGAGTCACCTCCACCAAAATTGGGTACCCCGCCTCCATCACTCGATCCACGATTTGCGCCTGTTTGAGCGCAAGGAACTCCTTCTTCTTCAACTTCATCAGGCCGATGGGGACATGGGCCCGACGGAAAGCTGACCTGAACTCCTCCCACGAGACCACGTGTCCCGCGGGCTGCATGACGAGGAAGTTCTCCCACCATGAGAGTGTTGTACCCTCCAACTGATGGGATGCGAAGAGTGCCCGCTCCTGCTCCTAGCACTGAGCAACGTTGAGCTTACGCTCAACCAGACGCAGCCAGTCATCTGCGTCAATGGGATCCTCGGACACGAGAAGGTAGGATCTTGATGCGGAGAAACTCGCAAGCCCCCACGCGCCGATGTCCACCACCTCGGATCCGGAGGCACGGAGGAGTGGAGGTGTTCCTTGCAATGACCTCCAACACCCTACGGTCTTAGAATGGTTGCGTTCGATCCGCATAAGGACCTCGACCATGGTCGGAGGAGGAAGCTCCTCACCGGGACTACGGTGATTTCGACCACTACGGGTTCCTTTGCCATCTGTTTCACTAAGACAAGTTAGCTACAAGCCCGAGGCCAAAAGGCAAGGAAATCCATACTCAATTAAAATGACCAAAGAACAACCATAAGAAAGCATAAGACCAAAAGTCACCTAATCAACTTCCCGAAACAACTGACCCGTATGGAAAGAACGAGTAATCGTTTGAGGAGACCAAAATTTCAGAACTCAACTCTAGTTCTAAAACAGCCCAAAATCAAGGTATAATTACCTAATAGAGTATAGGTATTTAGCTAATTTCATATCACTCCTTACCCTTTTATTCCCACAAATTTTAGTTGAATTAACCTCTCATTATCAGCACTATACACTAATTACAAGCTAGCTGTCCAGAATTTGCGTTTGCTGTCCAGATTTCTCCTTCAAGTCCTTGGCCGAAATTTTGAAGCCTCAGGAGCTCCTAATCTTCACTCCAAACAGCCAAGACTCAATTCAAAGCTCTCATGGTTCTCCCAAAACCAATTTAATCGATGTGGCTAATTTTTTAAAGGAAGAGAGGAACAGCTTTTTCAAAGCTTAATCAAGAGCAAGGTGAGATGAGCAAGCTAAGATAGGTAAGGAGTAAAATCTGAGAACTTACTTAATCCTTCATGAACTGTTTGAAAGTAAGTTTTCAAAATATCCTAAAGGCGACCAAGCTAGGGGTTTCTACAGTCAATATGGCTCTGATAACAACTTTGTGAGGACCCAGAATATTTAACTAGTAACACTTAACCTCCAAATGGTTCTAGCATTACTAATTAAACATTCTAAGCCTCGATGGACATATGCTTCCGAAAATTGCAGCACATGCACATCATCACAAAATTACACATCATTTCGATACAACATTTATCACTAAGTTCAACAACGACATACATAAAGTAAAGTTATTACAAAAGAGCCGACCGGCCAAATAGAACAATATACAAGAATGACAGCGGAAGCAAAAGGTGTCATAAGATGGCTAGAACAAAAGTCAATCGGTTAGTCACATAACCCACAAGGCAACCGACCGGGCCGCCAAGCTAGTCGCCCCGCAAGCTACCACAACACAGCTCACAAAAGTGAGGCCCATCGAGCTCACCTTCTTCCTCTGCAACAATTTACATTTAAGCAAGAACAATGAGTACACAAGGTACTACATAAGGCGCGTGTGGAATAGCAGACCTATTCATAAACTACATGCAAGCTTATTTAGGTGGAGGTTGTATGTCTCATTTTGCACAAAGCCAACTTTATTTGCAATAATGTAATCCATTTAAGAGCAAGTTTGCAAATCTGTTTTGTTGTCAAAATAACAGCGAAATAAAGATACATACAAGTAACCACCTAGAAGTGATTATCCCAATAGTCACCACAACATAGCACGAATCCTTGATTCGTACCACCCGTCAAGTTTTAATTAAAAGGTTGTAGTCTAACTCTGGAAAGACCTTGCCAAGCGTGTCCATAACATAGGACGAGGCTATTCGAATAGTTTTAACCCTGCAGGGGTGTACCAATGTACCCACACTCCAGACCGCCTTTAAGCCACAAAGCACACTTAGAGGTATGCAAGCGCGGCTAAGTCCTCTGAGGCGCTTTCCAATATTGTGCATTGACTACGAGCCACTCGTATGGATAGAAACCCATACGCTTACATTGCAAGCCGAAAGACAACAAATCCCATCACGGGTGAAGCCTTTCGGACACTACAATGCTCCCAACACCATCCCTCCTGCGACCCCTCGACTCGGGCCAAAACACGCCAAAGTACTAAGTCAGAGAGGTCACATACCCTCTAGTGTGGTTATGCGCTAAAATGCTTTGTTTAGTGTAACAAGATGTTCGGTCCTTGTTGACTCGGGCACCATTCCTGTCACACCCAAAAGCACACCAATCATACCATTGTGCCCAAGTCTAAATCATTTTTGTTTTCAGTTTTAGTTTTCATAAGTAGACATGGCACAAGGCTGAAATCATAAATCATAATAAGTTTTATGTGATCAAGGTTATCGACAAGTCGATAACCGTCCATTTCTACCGGAAGCTAAGCATGGCAAAGCAATTAATTCATAAACTACTAAGTGACAAGAGCTCATCCACGAACGCTAAATCACAGCAATAACCTAGGCTCATGGTAGCAGAGAATAATCATTTGCTAAGGAAATGCATCTACTATGTCAACTAACGACAATAGTTTAACACAAAGTAGCAATGCATAAATAGAATTTGTAATCAACATAAATACTTAAAATACTGGGATTAACATGATCAAACTGCTTGCCTTGCTGCAATTGTTCTTGCTGCAGAGGAGGATCCTCAGGTTCAATATAATCTTGGAACCTAACTTGAAAATATGATAAAACCCGATAAGAGCGAAGACCACCAAAGGAGCTCAACAGAAAGAACATCCAAATCCCAAGAAATTTATACAGCGGCTAGAGGATGATTTTAGACAATTTTAGAAACAAGAATCATGCAATTTGGATCTAGGATGCAAAAGTTCTGACCAAAATACTCTTTCTCAGCCTATTTAAATCAACTAGATTAATTATTGGTACTGTTCATGACGAAATTTTCTGGAATGAACTAAGCTCTGAAATTTTTATAGCAAGCAAATTACGACACCCTAATGACAGCAAAGTTGAATTTACTAAATTTGGAGTTATAATGATTTACTTATGATTTTCTAAGTTGCAAAACTAACACAATACATTTTCCAGAAACATAAACATGTTCAAAACCTATTTCATATTAAAGTACACTAACAGAGGAATTTAACAAAATTGATCTTGCACAATTTGGGGTTATACAGGAAAAGATATGCATTTAACAAGTTTAAATCTATTTTTGGGATATTCAAAATTGGCAGAAATCAAGTTATTTGAGTTACACAATTTTCTGTGACAGGAACATGCCCAATTACATTTTTATATTAAACTACAGAGGCATAAAAATTTATTACAGTTGGAAACATCTAGAAAGGAGTTAAAATGATTTAGTTATGAACTTTTAAAGTTTTGATACAATTTTCGGTTGATAAATAAATGCTTACAGAAATGAAATCCAACAGGCGAAAATAACCAGCGTGGGCGCTCGAGGCCCTCGATCTAACATCCTCGGCCCACGCGCAGAAACGGCCTGACTTGCGCGATCCCTAAAAAGGAGCCCACCGTTGGATCGAGATCCAACGGCTCACGAGGAAGGATGCAACCGGACGGTGCGGTTGCCTCGACTATCCACGACCGCAAATCTAAAGATGAATGGCTCGAGCACATATCTAATCGGAGAGTCAGATTGCACACGATCTCGGCCGCGGATCGTGAGATGGACGATCCGAATGAAGAGGTGAACGGATGGTCGAGCGCATACGGTCTGGGCCGTTGATCACGAGATCGGCGGACCAAGATCGAAGTTCAAAACTATCGCCCGACATGTGGGGCGCGCGTCGGTGGCGTGAGTCACACACGCAAGCTTTAACACTGCGTGCACGATTGCGCGGGTCCATATGGCGCGAGACACAAGAATATTTTAGGGCGGATAATTAATTACTAATGACCAATGATTAGTGATGATTAGCAATTAATGTGTCCTAAAGATTTTGTGCGAGACGTGATTTAGGCGAGAGCCCACACGCGGTGACCCAAAAAGGCAATTTGGACACATTAATGTTAAGGCGAGGATTAATGATAATCATTAACATTAATGATATCCAAAACAAGCAGCTAACACCGGTAGGTGATTGCGTGGTCGGGACCACATGTTAGTGAGGCATTTGGCGATTAAGACACCATTAATACTTGGCAATGATTGGGTATTAGCAGTGTCCTAATAATCGGCCAGCAGGCGCTCGGTGACAAAACCGAGTGGCTTTCACGGCTTATCGCCGCGACTGCAGTCGGCGGCGCCACAAAATACCAAAATGGGTTACGCAATAGTGATGCGGACCCAATGGTGATGACCTCGCCGTGGTGGAGGTCTAGAAACAGCCGCGGCCGGAAAACATAGATGGAGCCTTTTCGGCAAAACATGAAAATAGCAAAATGCTCATTGCGGTCCAAGCGAGTGCCATCACTTCTAGGGACTAAATGGAAGCTACCTTAATGCGGATGAGCTTCACGGATGGCGGGAAGCTTGAACACGATGGAGTTCAGGGCCGAGGAAGATGAAGCAGAAAATGAGGTTCTGAGCAAAATGAATGGGACCAACTCATTACCATAACTTCCTTATAGCTCAGGGAAACTCTAACAACAAGTAATTGCAAAATGAACCACTTACCGGAGTTGGAGAAGAAAGGGGGTGAAATCAGCCGAAAATCTCCAAAATTAAAATTGAGTGATTCCTGTGAATGAAACCCAAAATTAAGTTAGGGGAAATGTAAAGGGAGTTGAGGAGCTCGAAAGGGTACAAGAAAGATCGAAGATGAACCACTGGACACCAAGATCGCCATTGGAGCTCCTCGGGTCAACAATGGTGCTTTGAGGGTTTGAAGTGGTTTTGAGCTCAAACACAGAGAGTGAGCAAGGTGTGGTGTAAAGGAACACCAGGAGGACCTAGAGGGGGCAATATATAGGGAAGAGATTAGGGCTTCAAGCAAGAACATGAGTCCATGGTGGGCTCGGTTCATGGTCTGACCATGGACCAGAAATGATGGGAGCAAGTGAGCATGGTGACAATGGAGGAGAAAGCTGATGCACATTTAATGCCCATGAGAGGCGTTGGCGAGCAAGCTTGAAAAGGCGGTCTTGAAGCTGCCTCTCTCTCTGCCATTGCACGCATCGCATGCACGGCTAACCCAAGGAAGAAGAAGAATAGAAGACAAGCCACGGCCGTTGAATTTGAGATGGGCGGCTGCGATTTAAATGGGTCGCCGGACGATCGATTGCTCTCGGAAATGCGGGCGGTTGGATTGAGATCAACGGTCCAAATTGAATAGTGCAACCGCGCGGTCCGAATGCTCACGCGGCGTGGGCGGCGATTAAGATCCAACGGTGAGATGGGGCCTTGGCGAGGTGAGCAGGTGCGATAAATTGGTTGGTCAAGCCCCAGCTCGAGCAGTCAAACTCAAACCCAAGGAGCAGTGGAACCGGGTTCTAGGTTTTTAAATAGACGAGAGACTTTTGAGGATTTATTAGAGTAGCAAAATAACTCCAAAAATTTGAAATTTTACAGGAGCTTGCTGACTTAGATATTGACCTTGTGTAAAATTTTCAGAGGCTTTTATGCATTGCATTTTCTCCAAAATTCTACAAGTACAGGTTCAAGGTTTGACTAAAAGTCAAACAAGTTTGGCTGCCCTCTAAAATATTCAAACAATTTCTAAAAATTGTGAAATTTTGAGAGGGCCACACCAACCAAGAACTCGGAAAAATATTTCAGGAGATGATCAAAAGGTTTGACAAGATTGTTTTGAAAGCTCAAGATTTGGATCAAAAGACTTGTGACTTTGTATTTCCCCAACTCTTGTACAATAATTGTTTAGTACACACAGAAATACATGATGTAAGAAAAGTTTTAATTTCTACTCATTTTCTTACATTTGAAACACAAGCTTTGAAAATTGGGATATTCTGAGATGTATCCTGAAAAATGACATGTTCTAGTTTCACAACTTAGAAAAATCATAAGTAATTTCATTTTAACTCCAAATTGAGTAAACTCAACTTTCTTTGTTCTTGGGATGTCATTATCTACCTACCATAAAAATTTTAGGTTCTAGGTCATTCTAGAAATTTTTGCCATGAGCGATGTCGATAATTAATTTAGTTTGAATTTCGAGGTTGAGAGAATTTGTTTTAGCTACAGCGTTTGCATGCTTAGTCCAACTTGAATAATTCTTGTTCCTAAATTTATCTAAAATCATGCCCTTGCTGCTGTATAAATTTCATGAGATTTGGATGATATTTCTTTGTTGAGGTTTGTTTGGTGTTCTTCGTTCTTATCGGGTTTCGCGTTCTTGCGTTAGGTTCTGAAGAATCTTTTGGCCAGAGCTCTCCTCTGCAGCAAGAGCAAGACCCGACAAGGCAAGTAGATGTAGAATCATTTGATCATGTTGCTCCTACTATTTTCAAATTCTAATATGTTGTTTGCAAATTCCACGTATGCATTGCTCTCTTGTTTTAAACTATTGTCGATTAGTTGACCTATTAGATGCATATTCTATAGGTAAATATTTATCCTCTACTACTGAGCCTAGGACTACCTTGCTGTGATTTTGGGTTCGTTGGATGGACCCATGTCACTTAGTAGTTTTCAGTATGTAGCTTAGCCATGCTTAGCTACGGTAGAAACAGACGGTTATCGACTTGTCGATAACCTTGATCACCTAAAACTTATCATGATCTTTATGTTTTGATTTGTGCTATGTTTATTTGTGAAAACTAAAAACTGAAAACAAGATGATTTGAACTTGGGCACAATGGTATGTTGGTGTGCTTTTGGGTGTGACTGGAATGGTGCCCGGGTCATTAAGGACCGAGTTACTTGCGCCACCGTACTGAGCAATTTGCGTGCTAACCACACTAGAGGGAAATGGGACCTCTCTTGACTTAGAACTTTTGCGTGTGTTGGCTCCGAGTCGCAGGGGGTCGCAGGAGGGATGGTGTTTGGGAGCATGGTAGTTGTCTGAAAGCTTTACCCCGGGTGGGTAGTTGTCTTTCGGCTTTACCATGTAAGCGTATGGGTTTCTATCCATACGAGTGGCTCATAGTTAATACACAATATTGGAAACGTCTCGTAGGACTTAGCCGTGCCGGCATACCTTCGGAAGTATGTTTATTGTGGCTTAAAGGCGGTCTGAAGTGTGGGTACATTGGTACACCCCTGCAGGGTTAAAACTATTCGAATAGCCTCGTCCTAGGTTATGGACACGCTCGGATACGCCCCGTGAGAATTAGACTACAACCTTTTTAGCCATCTTATGGCACTTTTGCTTCCGCTGTTATTGCTACTTTGATGTCATTTGTTGCGGGCGGGCGTGGGCGCGGTCGGAATCCAACAGCCCTCGCGCGTTGAAATACAACCGCGCGCGTGCACAACTTCCACAAGGCCCACCGTTGGATTGAATCCAACGGCCCTGGCGCCGCGTGATCTTCGGACTTTCAAATGCCTGCGAAGATTTTGGGTAGTAGATCTAAAGTTGGATGGCTCGGATCAAGGATATCTCGGAGAGTCCGAATGTATCGAAGATGCGAGCGCGAGATCTAACACTGGGTGGCCCACAAGGACTTGGGCGATGGGAAGTGCGAAGGTTCAATGAGATCGGCGCGGATCTCAAAATGAATGATGAGCGGGGACTTGACTCGTTATAACTTCTAACGAGGCGAGAGGTCAGGCCATTGGATCTAGGTCGACGGTCCGGAGGCGGCGGGGAGGTCCTAAGGTTATAGATCTACAAGAGGAGGTCTGGCGGCTAGGATCTCAACGAGGAGGTCCTAAGCGGTCGAGACTTGCTCGGGCGAGTCTGAGGTTTTCTTTACAAAAGACCAAAGGTGGTCTTTTGCAAAGAGGACCAGAGGAGGTCTTTGGGGTTTTTCGCAAAGCGCCAAAGGGAGGTCCTATCTGCGAACACGGAGGGTGGTCCAAAGGAGGAGGTCTGGGCGGTCAAGATTTAATCTAAGGAGGTCTTGGGCGGCCAAGATCACATCTGGCGGTCACGGCAACTAAGGTTTTACGGCGTTACCTACGGTCAGATCTAATACAAGGAGGTCATTAATGGCGGAGATTAAACTTAGGAGGTCCTAAGATTTGTCTAAGTTCGACAGCGATGCAGGCACCGCACTTTGCCCGCCGGCTCGCCGCCAGTGACCTAGGCACGACGGTGAACACCAGGAGCGGCAAAATGAGTGCAATACTAAAGTGGATACAATGGGGCACTCTCGGCGGAGCTGGCCTAAACGCCGTGGCCGAGAGGAGGAGGAGCGAGTTCGACAAAAACGAAAACACGAAAAAGCTCTGCGACAACATAATCGGCGGTGCTCGAGCACTAAGGGGCTGTGCGCAAGTACAGGCGGAGGAGTTCGAAGGAGGTCGGAGAAGTCTGGCGGCGAAGATCGGCGCCGGAAATAAGGAAGAACCCGATGAGGTGCGGCCTGAGCAAAAAGAAAGGCCACAAGGTGTCAAAAGAGCTCCATTAGGACCCACAGGAGGTCCACGAGAACTAAATGGACTAGGAGACACTCACGGAGTTGGAGAAGAAGGGGACCGCCTACGGCGAAATCGCGCAAACTCAATTCAAGTGCCGATGTAAGCACCTAAAATCAAGTTAGGGGATTTGTTGAAGATGATGGGGTGGTCCAGGTGACGCAAAAAGAACGGCCAGGAAACCACTAAAACACCGTTGGCGACGGAGGACCTCCACAGCAACAATGGCAGAAAGGGGGTGCTCTTGGAGTTTTGGGCTCACAGGGCAGAGGGGGGCTAGGGCGACAACAGGGTGGTGAAGAGGAACCTAGTCAGGGGCTCGGAGTGCTCAAATAGCCCGAGGTCAAGGGTTGCACGAGGCGAGCCTAAATGGCGACATGACCTAAAGCACGCCAGCGAAAATGTCAGCGGGAGCGGAGGTAAGGGGCTGGGCTGAACAGCGACAAGGGCGAGCGGGGCTCGAGCCGTTGAGGGCCGCGAGGTGACTAGTGCTGCTCTCTCTCTACCATGGCGCTGCGTGAGTACGGGCACAAAGAGGAAGAAGAAGAAAAAGAAGAGTCGTGGCCGTTGGATTGAATATGGGCGGTGGGATCGCTCGCGACCAGGAGGTTCAAAGCGGTAGAGCGATCGTGGCGTTGGATCCGGATCAGCGGCTGAGCTACACGCCCATTACAGAGCCAGTGCGGCCTAAAGGCTTGGCTCAGCCAAGTCAGAGAGGTCGAGCCAGTCGACTCGGACCTAGGGTTTTAATTTCTGACCGACACTTAGAAATTGTTTGAGGTAGCAAACTATCTCCAAAAATTATGAAATTTTACAGGAGCTTGCTAACTTTAGGGTTGACCTTGTATAAAATTTTCAGAGGTTTTTATGCAGTTAAGTTTCCTCCAGAAATTTTGCAAGGTCTTGAGCTAGGGTTTGACTCGAGTCAAACTGGTTTATTGACCTCTTAAAATATTCAAACAATTTCTAAAAATTGTGAAATTTTTCAGAGGGTCACACATTAACCCTACAACTTAGGAAAAATATTTCAGGAGGATGATCGTAAGGTTAGACAAGAAAGTTTTTGAAAGGACAAGATTTAGGTCAAAAGTGGCTTGTGATTTGTATTTCCATAATTCTTTTACAAGAATTTTTGAACATACATGAAACACAAGATGTAAGAAAAGTTTTTAATTTCTACACATTTTCTTACATTTGAAACACAATCAAAACATGGGATGTTACAAATCTCCTCCCTTACAAGAATGTTGTCAGAGATTAGTTTACTCGGAGAAGAAAGGCGGGTAGTCCATACGAAAGCGATCTTCCGCTCCCAAGTTGCCTCATCCTCAGAATGATTTGACCACTGAACTTTAAGGAACTTGATGACATGATCCCTTGTTCTTCGTTCAGATTCTTCAAGGATACGAACAGGATGCTCGTAGTAGGTCAAATCTTCTTGCACATCGAGATTTTCCAACGGAGTTTCCTCGGTTGGAACACGAAGACACTTCTTCAGATGAGACACATGGAACACATCATGCACCCCTTCGAGTGTCATTGTAACTCCAATCGGTGAGGCAACGACTTCCACTCTCTCGATAATGTGATAAGGCCCGACATATCGAAATGCTGATGGCCCTTCAAAGGAGAGACTTTGAGATAGACAAAGTCATTGGGCTCAAAACTCAACTCACGACGACGGCGATCTACATAGCTCTTTTGCCTGGACTGGGCTGTGCGCAACTGATCGCGAACAAGATAAACTTGACTTTCGGCCTCTGTAACATCCCAATTTTGGGCTTGTGTTTCAAATGTAAGAAAATGAGTAGAAATTAAAACTTTTTCTTACATCATGTGTTTCCTTTTTGTACTGGGCAAGTATTGTACAAGACTTATGGAAATGCAAAGTCACAAGTCTTTTGATCCAAATCTTGTTCCTTCAAAAACAATCTTGTCAAACCTTTTGATCATCCTCTGGAAATATTTTTCCTAAGTTCTTGGGATGGTATGTGACCCCTCTGAAAAATTTCACAATTTTTAGAAATTGTTTGAATATTTTAGAGGGATCAAACTGTTTAACTCTCGATCAAACCTAAAACCAGTACCTTGTAGAATGTTTGGAGAAAAATACAATGCATAAAAACCTCTGCAAATTTTACACAAGGTCAATGTCTCGATCGACAAGCTCTGTAAAAATTTCAGAATTTTTGGAGTTATTTTGCTACCCCAAATAAATCCTCAAAAGTCTCGGCATATTTAAAACCTCAAAACTGGTTCACTCTTCCTTGGGTTGAGTCGGGCTCGAGTCAGAGCCACTTGACTTCGGTCGAACCACTTAAGCGCCGAGCCGCGTTTTATAGCGCGTGCAATCTCGGCCGTTGGGTTTAAATCGCTCGGCCCACGATCGTGTGAGCAATCGGACCCTCGGTTGCATTAACCAGTGGGACCGTTGGATTTCAATCCAGCCGTCCGAATCCACGAGGGCAATGAATTTGTCCGTGAACTCGTTTAATCGTGACCGTCCATTTTCAATCCAACGGTCACCATTCTCTTTTCATTCTTCTTCCTCCTCTGTCTCGTAGAGCGCGCGTCTGTGATGGCGAGAAAGAAGAGCGTGAGCGGCTTTGATGTGTCACCTCAAGTTGCTTTCGTCAACGTCTCTCTGCGGGGCATTTAATGCGCACCAGGCTTTCTCCTCCATTGTCACCGTGCTCACTTGCTCCCATCATTTCTTGGTCCGTGACCGTAGCGTGAACCGAGCTCACCATGGGCTCATGTTCGCGCTCGTAACCCTAATCCTTTCCCTTTATATTGCCCCTTAGCTCCTCCTGGTGTTCCTTTACACCACACTTTGCTCTTCTCTGTGTTTGAGCTCAAAGCCACCTCACACCCTCAAAGCACCATTGTTGACCGTAGAGCTCCAATGGCGGCCTTGGTGTCCAGTGGTTCATCTTCAACCTTTCATGCACCCTTTTGAACTCCTCAACCTCCTTTATACTTCCCCTAACTTGATTTTGGGTTGCATTCACAGGAATCACTCAATTTTAAGTTTGGAGATTTTCGGTTGGTTTCACCCCCTTTCTTCTCCAGCTCCGGTAAGTGGTTCTTTTTGCAATTAATTGCTTTTGGAGCCTCTTTGAGCTATAATGAAGCTGTGGTGGTGATTTGGTTCCACTCATTTTGCTCAGAACCTCATCTTCCACTTCATCTTCTTGGCCCAGTGGACTTCATCGTGTTCAAGTCTTCCCGCCATCTTTGAAGCTCCTCTCGGTTAAGGTAGCTTCTATGTAGTCCCTAGAAGTCATGGCACTCGCTTCCTTGGACGCGTGAGCATCTTGCTATTTTCGTGTTTTGCGTGTCGGCTTCTTTCTTGTTTTTCCGGCTCGCGGCGTTCGAACCTCCACGCGCGTGAGTCACCACCATTGGGTCGCGGCACTATTGCGAACCCATTTTGATAGTTTGTGGGCGCCGCTGCGGCAAGTCGCCGGCGACAAGCGCAAAGCAACTCGGTTTTGTCGGTTGAGAAGCTCGTTTCGTCGGATAATTAGGACACATTTAATGTTTAATGATTGCCAATCGGTAGAGCATTAATGATGTCCTAATCGCCTAATATCTCAGCGACATGTGGGTCCCCCTTAAATCACCGTGGCTTTTATCCGATGCGTTTAGGCATCATTAATGCTAATCATGGGTTAATTAAAGTGTCGGCACTATTGGTGCGTCGGAAATAACCCCTGTGCCTTGCCGGTGGGCCCATAAGCTCAAAACCGAAACCGAAGTCATTAGGGCTGATTTTGGGTTATTTATTGTTAATCATTGTTAGCAATAAATGTGTCGAAATTACCTTTTAGAGTCAGCAGCGTGTGGGCCTCGGTCCCTAAAATCACCGCTTGTTCAAAATCGTTAGGACACATTAAGTGCTAATCATCATTAATCATTGGTCATTAGTAATTAATTAGCTGCCTAAAAACCTCCTTTAAGTCAGCGGCGGTGGGTCCACGTGCCTTTGTGCGTGTGTTAAGACTTCGCATGTGTGACTCTCGATCAACGACATGCGCCCCACGTGTCGGTATTCTGTTGCACTTCAATCTTGGACGCCGTCCATTTTGCGTCTGCGGCCCGGATCTTGTATGCATTCGGACCATCCGGTTCCCCTCATCATTCTCCGCCGTCCATTTTTTTGATCTGCGGCCACGATCATGCGTGCAATCGGACCTTAAGCGGGAAGTGCTCTCCGTGCCGTTCATCTTGAGATCTCTGGTGTGGCGGCCAAAACAACCGCCGCCGTCGGTTGCATTCGTCCTCGTGGCCGTTGGATCTTGATCCAACGGTGAGCTCTATTCGAATCGCGTCGTCGTCTTTGTTTTCCGTGCGTGTGGCTCGTTGGATTTTGCATCAACGGCCCACGGCGCCACGTCGTTATCTCGGTTGGGTTGGTTTTTATTTACGTAAGTATTTATTTATCAATTGAAAATTGTATCAAAACTTTAGAAATTCATAACTAATTCAAGATAAATCCTTTTACATGAAACCAAGCGCAATAAATTTGTATTTCACTAAAGTTTAATATAAAAATGCTTTTAGCTATGTACGTAGTAGAAAATTCTGTAATCTTTAATAGCTTGTTTTTGCTATTTTTATATATTCGAATTATATTAAAACTTGGAAAATGCATATCTTTTCCTGTATATCTGATAATTGAATGGTTTTAACTTTGATAAATTTGTTATTAACTAAACTTTGATCTAAAAATGGTGATAGGCCTAAATCAGCACCAGAAAAATATGTTAATAGATTTAACCTTATTAGTAGCAATTAAAAATTCATTTAATGATGTAATAGACACCAGTAATTCCCTGTAAATCCTAAAAATAGAAATTTGATGTAGGAAATCCCTCTGTTATCATGCTATAATGTGAAATAGGTTTTGCACATGTTATATTTCTGGAAAGTGCATTATGCTAATTTTGCATCTTGGAAAAATCATAACTAAATCATTTTAACTCCAAATGACCTGAAATTTTATTTGGGTTACCTCTATGCCAGATGGTAGCTACCATAAAATTTCAGCTTCAAAATCTTTCTAGAAAATGTTTTTGCTACAGTGCTAATTATGGTAGAAAATGGGTTTTAGGTAATATCTTTTGCACATAAATCCAAATTAGTTTTTCAGTTTCTATGTCTAGGTATATTCGTATTTCACCTTGTGTATAAGTTTGTCGCATTTGGATAATTTTTATTGCTCTTTTGTTTAAGTGTTGCTAGTCTTATTGGTTGTTCTTGGTTCTTTTGCCTTTCGCTTAGGGTTCGACATTTGCGGTAACCAGAGCGACCCTCCACAACAGTTTGAGCAACGACAAGAAGGCAAGCGGTTTGATCATGTTAATCCCAGTATTTTAAGTATTTATGTTGATTACAAATTCTATGTATGCATTGCTATTTTGTGTTAATAGTTGGCCTAGTAGATGCATTTCCTTAGCAAATGATTATTCTCTACTACCATGAGCCTAGGTTACTTCTTTGTGATTTAGAGTTCGTGGATGAGCTCTTGTCACTTAGTAGTTGCGAATCAATTGCTTAGCCAGCTTAGTTTAGGTAGGAATGGGCGGTTATCGACTTGTCGATAACCTTGATCACTGAAACTTATTATGATTATGATTTCCACCTTGTGCCATGTCTATTTATGAAAACTAAAACTGAAAACAAAATGATTTAGACTTGGGCACAATGGTATGATGGTGTGATTTTGGGTGTGATGGAATGGTGCCCGGTCAACAAGGACCGAACATCTTGTTACACTAAACCAAGCATTTTAGCGTGCTAACCACATTAGAGGGTATGGGACCTCTCTTGACTTAGTACTTTGGCGTGTATTGGCTCCGAGTCGCAGGAGTCGCGGGAGGGATGGTGTTGGGAGCATTGTAGTGTCAGAAAGACTTCACCGTGATGGGATTTGTTGTCTTTCGCTTGCAATGTAAGCATATGGGTTTCTATCCATATGAGCGGCTCGTAGTTAATACACAAGATTGGAAATGTCTCGTAGGACTTAGCGGGCGGCATACCTTCGATAGTGTGCTTGTGGCTTGAAGGCGGTGCAAGTGTGGGTACATTGGTACACCTGCGAGGTTAAAACTATTCGAATAGCCTCGCCCTAGGTTATGGACACGCTTGGCAAGGTCTTTCAAGAGTTAGACTACAACCTTTTAAATTAAAACTTGATGGGTGGTGCGAATCGGGATTCGTGCTATGTTGTGGTGACTATTGGGATAGTCGCTTGTGTGGTTACTTGTATGTATCTTTACTTATCATTACTTTGATAACAAAACAAATTTGCAAACTTGCTTTTAAAATGTATTACATTATTGCAAATAAAGTTGGCTTCATGCAAAATGAGACATACAACCTCCACCTAAATAAGCTTGCATGTAGTTTATGAATAGGTCCGCTATTCCACACGTCGATCTTGGGTACAAAGACAATCTTTGTACTCGGATGCTATGCTTAATTGTTCATTGCAGAGGAAGAAGGTGAGCTGAGGGCCTCACTTTTGTGAGTGTGTTGTGGTAGCTATGGGCGACTAGCTTAGCGCCCGGTCGGTTGCCTTGTGGGTGTATGGCTAACGGTCGACTTTTGTTCTAGCCATCTTATGGCACCTTTGCTTCATTGTCATTCTTGTATATTGTTCTTTTGGCGGTCGGCTCTCTTTTGTAATAACTTTACTTTATGTATGTCGTGGTTGAACTTAGTGATGTATGTTGTATGGAAATGATGTGTAATTTTGTGATGATGTGCATATGTTGCAATTCTGGGAAACATATGCCCATCGAGGCTTAGAATGTTTAATTAGTAATGCTAGAACCAATTGGAGGTTAAGTGTTACTAGTTAAATATTCCGGTCCTCACAAAGTTGGTATCGAGCCATCTCGACTGTAGAAACCCTAGCTTGGTCGCCTTTAGGATATTTGAAAACTTACTTTCAAATAGTTTACGAAAACTTAAGTAAGTTCTCTAATTTTGCTCCTTACCTATCTTAGCTTGCTCATCTCACCTTACCCTCACTTAAGTTTGAAAAAGTTGTTCCTCTCTTCCTTTCAAAAATTAGCCTTTATCGATTAGCTTGGTTTTGGGAGAAACATGAGAGCTTGGAGAAAAGAATTTGGACAGCTAGCTAGTGGTTAGTAATTAAGGTAGGAAATGAGAGGTAAATTCAACTAAAACTTGTGGGAATGAAAGGGGTAAGAAGTGATATGAGATTAGCTAATGCCTATACTCTATTAGGTGGTTATACCTTGATTTTTGGACTGTTTTGAGCTAGAATTTAGTGCTGAAATTTTGGGTCTTCTCAAGCGACACTCGTTCTTCCATACGGGTTAGTCGTTTCGGGAGTTGAGTTGTTGATTTTGGTCAGGTGCTCTTTGGTGGTTATTCTGAGCCTTTTTATTGAGTTCGGATGCCTTGCTTTTTTATCTCGGGCTTGTAGCTAACTTATCTTAGTGAATCGGGATGGTGGTGGGACACGAGCGGCCGGAATCGTGGGTAGTCCCGATGAGGAGCTTCCCCTCCTCCGACCATGGCGGAAGTCCTCATGCGCATCGAAGCATGTCGTTCGGAGGACCGTAGGGTGTTGGAGGTTATCGCCAGGAACACCTCCACTCCCTCTGGTGCCTCTGGATCTGGAGGTGGTCACCAGACTCGTGGGGGACTTGCGGAGTTCCTTCGCACGCAGCCTCCCACCTTCTCCCGGTCCGAGGATCCCTTGGACGCAGACGACTGGCTGCGTCTGGTTGAGCGGAAGCTCAACGTTGCTCAGTGCCAGGAGCAGGAGCGGGCACTTTTCGCATCCCATCAGTTGGAGGGTGCGGCACTCTCATGGTGGGAGAACTTCCTCGCCATGCAGCCTGCGGGACACGTGGTCTCGTGGGAGGAGTTCCGGTCAGCTTTCCGTCGGGCCCATGTCCCCGCCGGCCTGATGAAGCTGAAGAAGAAGGAGTTCCTTGCGCTCAAACAGGGGCGCAAATCTGTGACTGAGTACCTCCATGAGTTCAACCATTTGGCGAGGTACGCTCCTGCTGAGGTGGCCACTGATGAGGCCAAGCAGGAGAAGTTCATGGAGGGCTTGTCTGAGGAGCTGCAGGACAAGCTCTCTATTGTGGACTTCCCCGACTTCCAGACCTTGGTGGACAAGGCCATCATCGCCGAGCATAAGCGCGAGCGGCGGCGAGTCGCAAGCGCAAGTGGGAGGCCCAGGTTTCCGCACAGCCGCCTCGTTCGCCCCCGTGTTGGACTCGCACCGGTGGCCCGTTCTTTGACTTCACCACCGCCGAGGCCTGCGGCACCAGCTCCACGTCCTCCGCAGGCCGTGACTCAGTCACGTGCGCCTGCGACCCAGCAGCAGGGTGTTCCCCGCAACCCCGCGGCCGACGCCACCGCTTCTATCGCCACAACAAGGGCCACTACGCGAGTAGTTGTCCTAAGAACATCGAGCGCCCTCGTCCTAATGGAGGACGCGGGCGGGAGTGGTCACCACCCGACCGAAGACCCCGGGCTTGGGAGCGGCGGGTCAACCATATCTCGACCGAGGAGGCACAGAGGCGCCCGACGTGGTGTTGGGTACGCTCCTTGTTAATTTGCATCTGCTACGCTTTATTTGACTCGGGCCTCGCATTCTTTTATTTTGAGGTCTTTTGTTGTTGATTGTGGGCTTCATTGTGTTTCTCTGGGATTCCACTGCCGATTCGCTCTCGGGTTGGAAATGAGAGCCGACCGAGTATTGGGATGTTCTGTCCACATCGAAGAGTGGGATTCTTGGCGAATCTTATCCCGCTCGACTCGGCGTCTGGATGTGATTCTTGGCATGGATTGGTTGTCCCAACACTTGGGACAAATCGATTGTGCCGTGAAGATTGTCTACCTCACGATCCTTGGGTGAACAGGTTGGGTTTTCGCCACGATTGTAGAGCCCCACCTTTATGTCCTTGAAGCAAAGCCAGTATTGGAGATTCACGACGTCCCCACTGTGTGCGACTTCGCGGATGTCTTTCCTGAAGACTTGCCCGGCATGCCTCCTGTTCGAGATCTGGAGTTTGTGATCGAGTTGCTGCCCGGTACCGCCCCTATTTCTAAGAGGCCGTATCGCATGCCTCCTAATGAGTTGGAGGAGCTGAAAAAGCAACTGGGTGAGCTGCAAGAGAAGGGTTTTATCCGTCCTAGCTCATCTCCTTGGGGTTGTCCAGTTATCTTTGTGAAGAAGAAGGACAAGACCTTGTGCATGTGTGTTGATTACCGTCCTCTTAATGAGGTGACGGTAAAGAACAAGTATCCTTTGCCCGTATTGATGATCTTTTCGATCGTTGACCGAGCACGAGTCTTCCAAGATTGACTTGAGACCGGGCTATCATCAAGTCGATCGGGCGAGGATATTCCTAAGACGGCCTTTGCTACTCGTTATGGCCTTTACGAGTACACCGTCATGTCTTTTGGTTTGACTAATGCTCCCGCTTTATTCATGAATCTTATGAACTCGGTATTCATGGAGTATTTGGATAGGTTTGTGGTGGTATTTATCGATGATATCCTTATCTACCCAAGAATGAAGAAGAGCATGCCGAGCATCTTAAGCTTGTGTTGGGCAAGCTGCGTGAGCACCATTTGTATGCCAAATTCAGCAAGTCTGCGAGTTTCGTTGAAGGAAGTGGCATTCTTGGGCCATGTTCTTTCAGCAGGAGGTGTGGTCGTGGATCCTAGCAAGGTCGGTGATGTGCTATCTTGGGGTCACCAAGTCGGTCACCGATGTGCGGAGTTTTCTTGGTTTGGTGGCTACTATCGCCGCTTTATCGAGAATTTCTCCAAGATTGCGGCCTATGACCGAATTGCTTAAGAAAGACAAGAAATTTGAGTGGTCCGCTGCTTGTGATGTGAGTTTTCAGAACTCAAGAAGCGGTTGACCTCACCCAGTGCTTGTTCTCCCGATATTCACAAGAGTTTTGATATCTTTTGTGATGCTTCTCGTCGTGGTCTTGGTTGTGTTCTTATGCGGAGGGCAAGGTTGTGGCCTATGCATCGCGGCAATTGAGGCCTCATGAACTCAACTATCCTACTCATGACTTGAGTTGGTGCGGTGGTCCATGCACTCAAGATTTGGCGCATTATCGATTGGTAACCGTTGTGAGGTGTATTCGACCACAAGAGCTTGAAGTACTTGTTCACCCAAACGATCTGAACCTCGTGCAAAGAAGATGGTTGGAGTTGATCAAGGACTACGACGTGGGCATTGGTACCATCCGGCAAGGCCAATGTCGTTGCGGATGCACTCGATCGGAAGGTGTATTGTAACATGTTGATGCTCCAGAGCGCAGCCTACCCTCATTTCGAATTCGGCGCTACTCAATTTGGGTTTGATCGAGCACGGTTCTCTTGCTACATTGGTTGTGCAACCAACCTTGGTGGACCAAATCAAGGTCAGCGCAGCTGCATGGATGTTGGCGTGAGTCAAATCAAGCGAACATCAAGGATGGATAGCCAAGTGCTTTTCGGAGGATGAACATGGCGTTGTGTGGTTTGGACAGCGTCTTGTGGTCCCTAAGGTCATGGAATTGCGAATTTGATTCTCCGCGAAGCCCATGATTCTCCTTTGTCTATCCATCCCGGCTACCAAGATGTATCGGGACCTTCGCCGAGGTTTCGTGGACCCGAATGAAGCGTGAGATTGCAAGTTCGCCGCCGAGTGCGACGTGTGCTATCGTGTGAAGGCCGAGCATCGGCCAAAGCAGGTCTTCTTCAGCCTTTGCCTTTATGTCTCGAGTGGAAGTGGGATTATTTCGGCATGGACTTCATCGCCTTTGCCGCGCGCTGATCGATGGTTAGACGGAGCGAGTCAACCAAGTGTTGGAAGATATGCTCCGTGCTTGTGTTTTTTCCTATGGGAAGAAGTGGGAGAAATGCCTACCATTTGCTTGAGTTCTCCTACAACAATAGCTTTGAGCCGATCTTGGCATGGCACCATTTGAGGCTTTGTATGGGAGGAGATGCGTAACCCATTGAACTGGTCGAGATCGGTGGCGGCGTTTTTCGCCCGATTCGATCAATGAGGCCGAAAGTCGTTCGGGATTGATCCGCGAGCATCTGCGCACGCCCGCCAGCGTAAGAGCTATGCGCATCGTCGTCGCCGTGAGTTGAGCTTTTTGAGCCCAATGACTTTGTGTATCTCAAAGTCTCTCCCTTGAAGGGCCATCAGCGTTTTGGCATCAAGGGCAAGTTGGCTCCTCGATATGTTGGGCCTTACCGTATCGCCGAGAGAGTTGGGGCGATTGCATACGATTGGAGCTACCACCGCACTTGAGGTGTGCATGATGTGTTCCATGTTTCACACCAAGAAGTGCCTCCGTGTCCCGACCGAGGAAACTCCGTTGGAAGCTCGATGTGCGGGAGGATTTGACCTATCGCGAGCATCCTGCTCGTATTCTTGAGGAATCGAACGGAGAACAAGGAACCGTGTCATCAAGTTCCTTAAGGTTCAAGTGGTCAAACCATTCGAAGATGAGGCAACTTGGGAGCGAGAAGATCGCCTTCGTGCAGATTTTCCTTCTTTCTTCTCCGAGTAAACTAATCTCGGTCGAGATTCTTGTAAGGGGGAGAGTTGTAACATCCCAATTTTGGGCTTGTGTTTCAAATGTAAGAAAATGAGTAGAAATTAAAACTTTTCTTACATCATGTATTTCCTTTGTGTCTTGAACAAGTATTGTACAAAAGGTTATGGAAATGCAAGTCACAAGTCTTTTGATCCAATCTTGTTCCTTCAAAAGCATTCTTGTCAAATGTTGTGATCATCTCTTGGGAATATTTTTCCTAAGTTCTTGGGATGGTATGTGACCCTCTGAAAAATTTCACAATTTTTAGAAATTGTTTGAATATTTTAGAGGGCAGTCAAACCTGTTTGACTCTCAGTCAAACCTAAAACCAATACCTTGTGGAATTTTTGGAGAAAAATACAATGCATAAAAACCTCTGAAAATTTTACACAAGGTCAATGTCTCAGTCAGCAAGCTATTGTAAAAATTTCGGAATTTTTGGAGTTATTTTGCTACCCCAAATAAATCCTCAAAAGTCTCAGCATATTTAAAACCTAAAAACCAATTTCACTATTCATTGGGTTCGAGTCGGGCTCGAGTCCGAGCCACTTGACTTGGTTGAACCACCTAATCGCACCGAGCCGCGTTTTAAAACGCGTGCGATATCATCCGTTGGATTCAATCGCCGCCCACGCTCGTGTGAGCATTCGGACCCTCGGTTGCGTTAATCAATTGGGGCCGTTGGATCTCAATCCAACCGCCCGCATCCACGAGAGCAATCGGATCGTCCGCGAACTCGTTTAATCGTGACCGCCCATTTTCAATCCAACGGCCACCGTTCTCTTTTTCGTTCTTCTTCCTCCTCTCGCTTCTTCGAAGCGCGCGGCAAGCGGCAATGGCGAAAGAGAGAGATTGAGTGGGTGGCTTTGATGTGTCACCTCAAATTTGCTTTCGTCAACGTCTCTCGTGGAGCATTAAATGCGCCAGCTTTTTCCTCCATTGTCCCGAGTCTCACTTGCTCCCATCATTTCTTGGTCCATGACCGAGCATGAACCGAGCCCACCATGGACTCGGGTTCTTGCTCAAAACCCTAATTCCTTTCCTATAAATTGGCCTCTAGGTCCTCCCGGTGTCCCTTTACACCACACTTTGCTCTTCTCGTGTTTGAGCTCAAAACCATCTCACACCTTCAATCCACCATTGTTGACCCGTAGAGCTCCAATGGCGGCCTTGGTGTCCAGTGGTTTATCTTCAACATCTCTTGCACCCTTTTGAACTCCTCCACCTCCTTTGTATTTCCCCTAACTTGATTTTGGGTTGCATTCACAGAATCACTCAATTTTAAGTTTGGAGATTTTCGGTTGGTTTCACCACCTTTCTTCTCCACTCAGTAAGTGGTTCTTTTGCAATTATTTGCTTTTGGAGCCTCTTTGAGCTATAATGAAGTCGTGGTGATGATTTGGTTCCACTCATTTTGCTCGTAACCTCATCTTCCACTTCATCTTCTTCGCCCGGTGGACTTCATCGTGTTCAAGTCTTCCCGCCATCTTTGAAGCTCCTCTCGGTTAAGGTAGCTTCTATGTAGTCCCTAGAAGTCATGGCACTCGCTTCCTTGGACCGCAGCAGAGCATCTTGCTATTATCGTGTTTTGCCGTGTCGGCTTCTTTCTTGTTTTTCCGCTCGGCGTGCCTGCACCTCCACCGCGGCGAGGTCACCACCATTGGGTCCGCAGCACTATTGCGTAACCCATTTTGATAGTTTGTGGGCGCCGCGCTGACCGAGTCGCGGCGACAAGCGGCAAGGCCACTCGGGTTTTGTCGGTTGAGAAGCTCCGCTGTCGATAATTAGGACACATTTAATGTTTAATGATTGCCAATCAAGAGAGCATTAATGATGTCCTAATCTGGCCTAATATCTCATCGACATGTGGGTCCACCCCTTAAATCACCCTGGCTTTTATCCGTGCGCTTAGGCATCATTAATGCTAATCATGGGTTAATTAAAGTGTCGCACTATTGGTCGTTGAAACAACCCCTCGTACACGCCGGTGGGCCCATAAGCATAAAACCGAAAACCAGAAGTCATTAGGGCTGATTTTGGGTTATTTATTGCTAATCATTGTTAGCAATAAATGTGTCCGAAATTACCTTCTTGGGTCACTGACGTGTGGGCCCTCTGTCCCTAAATCACCTCTGTTCGAAATCTTTAGGACACATTAATTGCTAAGCATCATTAATCATTGGTCATTAGTAATTAATTAGCTGCCCTAAAAACCTCCCTTAAGTCACTGACAGGTGGGTCCACGTGCACTGTGCACGTGTGTTAAGACTCGCATGTGTGACTCTCAGTCACTGACATGCGGCCCCACGTGTCAGCACTCCTGGTTGCATTTCGATCTTGGACCGCCGTCCATTTTGCGATCTGCGGCCCAGATCTTGTATGCATTTGGACCATCCGGTTCCCCTCATCATTCTTGGCCGCCCATCGCTTGATCTCGCGGCCACGATCATGCGTGCAATCGACCTTCCGACGGAAATGCTCTCGTGCCGCTCATCTTGAGATCTACGGTGTGAGCGCCAAGGCAACCGCACCGTCCGGTTGCATTCGTCCTCGTGAGCCGCTGGATCTTGATCCAACGTGGGCTCTCGTTGAATCGCGCGGCGCTGTTCTCCCGCGTGTGGCTCGTTGGATATTGCATCAACGCCCACGAGCGCCCACGTCGCTTATTTTCGGTTGGGTTGGTTTTTATTTCGTAAGTATTTATTTATCAACCAAAATTGTATCAAGACTTTAGAAATTCATAACTAATTCAAGATAAATCCTTTTACATGAAACCAATCGCAATAAATTTGTATTTCACTAAAGTTTAATATAAAAATGCTTTTAGCTTTGCTTCAGTAGTAGAAAATTCTGTAATCTTTTATAGCTTGTTTTTTCTATTTTTATATATTCCGTAATTGTAGTAAAACTTGGAAAATGCATATCTTTTCTGTATATCGATAATTGTATGATTTTAACTTTGATAAATTTGTTATTAACTAAACTTTAATCTAAAAATGGTGGTAGGCCTAAATCATTTGAGAAAAATATGTTAATAGATTTAACCTTATTAGTAGCATTTAAAAATTCATTTAATGATGTAATAGGCACCAGTAATTCACTGTAAATCCTAAAAATAGAAATTTGATGTTAGGAAATCCTTCTGTTATCATACTATAATATGAAATGGGTTTTGCACATGTTATATTTCTGGAAAGTGCATTATGCTAATTTTGCATCTTAGAAAAATCATAACTAAATCATTTTAACTCCAAATGACCTGAAATTTTATATGGGTTACCACTATGCCAGTAGGTAGCTACCATAAAAATTTCAGCTTCAAAACCTTTCTAGAAAATGTTTTTGCTACCGTGCTAATTATGGCCGAAAATGGGTTTTTAGGTAATATCTTTTGCACCACAAATCCAAATTAGGTTTTTCCAGTTTCTATGTCTTGGTATATTCGTATTCTACCTTATGTATAAATTTCGACGCATTTGGATAATTTTTGCTTGCTCGCTTGTTTAAGTGTGGCTCGTCTTATTGGTTGTTCTTGGTTCTTTTGCCTTCGCTAGGGTTCGACATTTGCGGTAACCCCGAGAACGACCCTCCACAACAGTTTGAGCAACAGCAAGAAGGCAAGCAGTTTGATCATGTTAATCCCAGTATTTTAAGTATTTATGTTGATTACAAATTCTATGTATGCATTGCTATTTTGTGTTAATAGTTGGCCTAGTAGATGCATTTCCTTAGCAAATGATTATTCTCTACTACCATGAGCCTAGGTTACTTGCTGTGATTTAGAGTTCATGGATGGGCTCTTGTCACTTAGTAGTTGCGAATTAATTGCTTAGCCATGCTTAGCTTCGGTAGAAATGGGCGGTTATCGACTTGTCGATAACCTTGATCACATCAAACTTATTATGATTATGGTTTCCACCTTGTGCCTTGTCTACTTATGAAAACTAAAACTGAAAACAAAATGATTTAGACTTGGGCACAATGGTATGATGGTGTGATTTTTGGGTGTGACTGGAATGGTGCCCGGGTCAACAAGGACCGAACATCTTGTTACACTGAACCAAGCATTTGAGCGTGCTAACCACATTAGAGGGTATGGGACCTCTCTTGACTTAGTACTTTGGCGGGTATTGGCTCCGAGTCGCAGGGAGTCGCAGGAGGGATGGTGTTGGGAGCATTGTAGTGTCCGAAAGACTTCACCGTGATGGGATTTGTTGTCTTCGCTTGCAATGTAAGCATATGGGTTTCTATCCATATGAGCGGCTCGTAGTTAATACACAAGATTGGAAATGTCTCGTAGGACTTAGCGTGCGGCATACCTTCTGTAGTGTGCTTGTGGCTTGAAGGCGATCCAAGTGTGGGTACATTGGTACACCCTGCGAGGTTAAAACTATTCGAATAGCCTCGCCCTAGGTTATGGACACGCTTGGCAAGGTCTTTCAAGAGTTAGACTACAACCTTTTAAATTAAAACTTGATGGGTGGTACGAATCGGGATTCGTGCTATGTTGTGGTGACTATTGGGATAGTCGCTTGTGTGGTTACGTGTATGTATCTTTACTTATCATTACTTTGATAACAAAACAAATTTGCAAACTTGCTTTTAAAATGTATTACATTATTGCAAATAAAGTTGGCTTCATGCAAATGAGACATACAACCTCCACCTAAATAAGCTTGCATGTAGTTTATGAATAGGTGCGCTATTCCACACGTCATTCTTGCGGGTACAAAGACAATCTTTGTACTCGGATGCTATGCTTAATTGTTCATTGCGAGAGGAAGAAGGTGAGCCCGAGGGGCCTCACTTTTGTGAGTGTGTTGTGGTAGCTATGGGCGACTAGCTTGGCGGCCCGATCGGTTGCCTTGTGGGTGTATGGCTAACCTGGTCGACTTTTGTTCTAGCCATCTTATGGCACCTTTGCTTCATTGTCATTCTTGTATATTGTTCTTTTGGCGGTCGGCTCTCTTTTGTAATAACTTTACTTTATGTATGTCGTGGTTGAACTTAGTGATGTATGTTGTATGGAAATGATGTGTAATTTTGTGATGATGTGCATATGTTGCAGTGGGAAACATATGCCCATCGAGGCTTAGAATGTTTAATTAGTAATGCTAGAACCAATTGGAGGTTAAGTGTTACTAGTTAAATATTCCGGGTCCTCACAACACACCCCTTGAGCTCTTCCTTGCACCCACTGCACTCGTGGAGCTTCCAAGCGCCCAAATCCTTCTCGCCGCCATTGTTGCCCGCGGAGCTTCTCGGTGAACCCGGTGCTCGGTGGTTCCTGGCGGCCCTCCTTGCTCTTGTTGCTTCTCCTCACCTCGGTGGTAATTAACCCCCACTCCATTTCAGGTTGCTTCGACAGGAGCATCGGGATTTTGGAGTTTCCCCAAATCGGCCGCGAGCATCCTTCTTCGTCTCCAGCGCCGGTGAGTGCTCCTCTTTTCTAATTCCTTTCTCAGGGAGCTTCTCTGTGCTCTCTGGAACCCATCGTGGTGACGCGGCGTGGTTGATTTTGCCCAAGCCGTCTTCCCCGCGTCATCTTCCTCGGGTCCGTCGCGGAGCTTCATCGCCGGAGCTGCTCCGACCGCCTCTGCACCTCCGCGTCCGTCAGGTAGCTCCCTGGTAGTCCCTAGATGCTCGGGCACCGCTTGAATGGACCGCTGCGGAGCTCTTTTGCTGCTTATCGTCGTCATCATCTTTGCCATGCCGCCCCTCTCCGTCGCGCCGCCGCTCTGGTCCACCACCGTCGGTGTGGGTGATACCGGAGGGTGCGCAACGCTATTGCGCACCCATTCCTGGCATTCACTCGCGCCGCCGTGCCTTTGGTCGCCGGCGTTTTGTCGGTGAAGCCTCCGGCCGCGTTGTCGGACGACAACGCTGCGGGAGCGACGTGGCTGGTCTTCGGCCGTTGGATCTAGAGATCAACGACCCTGGAGCCTCCACGTCGGCCCCCTGTTCTGCGCGCGTGAGGAGTGTTTTGGCCTGGTTCAATGTCATCCGTTGGATCTGAGATCTGCGGCTGTGGGTTAGCCACGTCGGCCCTTTCTCGATCTGCCGGTTTTTCGCTAAGTCCAGAAATCAGGATCACATTAGGGTCTTCTCATTTTCATATCTTTGTCATCTTAGCTCCAAATTAGATGATTCCAGTTTTGTTAGCTTCCTTATAACTTGAACTTAAATGGAAAAATAATTGTAGACCATGATCAAACCTGGAAAACCATTTTCAAAAATAGTAAACAAGTGAACTTAATACTGTTTTTCAGAACTTTTAGCAAACTTGTAAAATGCATATCTTTTTATCTATAGCTGATTTTTGTATGAATCCAATTGGATTAGCTTCCAATGATAGTGTAATTGCTAGGAAAATTGGTTTCACAAACTTTACTGTTTTTAAAAAAATCATAAGGATCATATTTTAGTTTAATATCCTAAACAATTTAGGCAAATCATAACTCTTTCAATATAACTCCAAATGACCTGAAATTTTATATGGCTTATCACTATACCAGTAGGTAGCTACCATAAAAGTTTCAGCTTCAAAATCTTTCTAGAAAATATTTTTGCTACAGTACCTAATTATGGCCGAAATAGGTTTTTAGGGAATATCTTTTGCACCACAAATCCAAATTAGGTTTTTCCAGTTTCTATGTCTAGGTGTATTCCTATTTTACCTTGTGCATAAATTTCGTCGCAATTGGATAAGTTTTGCTTGCTCTTTTGTTTATGTGTTGCTCGTCTTATTGGTTGTTCTCGCTTCTTTTTTCTTTTCGCTTAGGCTTCGACATTTGCGGTAACCCCGAGAACGATCCTCCGCAACGGTTTGAGCAACAGCAAGCAGGCAAGCAGTTTGATCATTTCCCATTGATCCCATTACTTTCAAAGTCTAATATTTTGTTTAACTTCTATGTATGCATTGCTATTTTGTTGTTAAATTGATTAGTTAGACCTTTAGTTGCATAATCTGTAGGTAAATGATTATCCTCTACTACCTGAGCCTAGGTTATTTGCTGTGATTAGAGTTCGCTGGATGAGCTCTTGTCACTTAGTAGATTTCGGATAAATATTGCTTAGTCATGCCTAGTATCGGTAGTATTGAGCGATCATCGACCTAGTCGGTGATCTTGATCACACAAATACTTATACTACTCCATTATGTCCAACCCTTGTGTTTTATTGATTTACAAATCAAAAATTGAAAACAAAACTATATCTTGACTTGGGCACAATGGTATGTTGATGTGATCTGTTGGGTGTGTTTGGAATGGTGCCTAAGTCCCCAAGGACCGAGTTACTTGTGTCACTAAGCCAAGCGCTTATTGCGTGCTAACCACACGAGGGGGATATGGAACCTCTCTTGACTAAGTACTTTGGGAGGTGTTAATTATGAGCTGGTTGGTGGGTGTTTTGTGTGTGGTGTTTGGAGGGGAGCATTAGCAGACCGGTTAGGCTGTCTAATGTGTCTTTCTCCCGTGGGTTGCGGCTCTTAATTAGCATCGTCCATTGGAAAGCGTCTTGTTAGACTTAGCCATGCCTGCATACCAAAGGAAGTGTGCTAACCGTGGCTGATGGAAACGCGGTCTATCGTGTGGGTACATTGGTACACCCCTGCAGGGTTCAAACTATTCGAATAGCCTCGTCCTAGGTTATGGACATGCTTGGTATGGTCGTGCAAGAACTAGACTACAACCTTTTAAAAACTTAAACTTGACCTGGGTGGTATGAAGGGGTACTTCATGCTATTGTTGTGGTGACTATGGGTTAGTCACTTCTAGGTTGGTGTTGTCATCTATCTATTGTTATATTGGTCTCTCTTTTATTTGAACAATAAAAGTTAATTGCAAACTTGCTTTGAATCTATTACCTTATTGCAAATGAAAACTTGCTTTATGCTGAAAATAAGTCCAGAGCCTCATTCACTTAAATAAAGCCTGCATGTAGTTAATTATAGTTCTGTTATCTCACACGTCAGTCTTGCGAGTACAAAAACAAGTTTTGTACTCATCCGCTTGCTTAATATTAATTGTTGCAGAGGAAGAAGGTGAGCCCCAAGGGCCTCACTTTTGTGAGTCGTGTTCTTGCGCTGTTTGGGACGATTAGCTTGGCGGTCCGGTTGGTTGCCTTGTGGGTAAAGGCACACCGATTGGCTCTTGTTTATCGCCATCTTATGGCCATTTTGCTTCCGCTGTTTAATTTAGTTACTTATGTGTTATTTGGTCGGTCGGCCTCTCTTTTGTAATAACTCTCTTTATATTATTTATGTCTTTCAGTTGTTGCTTTTGCTTCGGCTCTATGTGTACGAATGGAATTGATGCATGATTTTGTAACGGGGTGTGTATACTGCAATTCTGGGAAGTATACATATCTCGAGGCTTGGTTTGTTTGATTTGTACTGTTAGGACCAAGTGGATGGTTAAACAGTACAAGCCGAATAAACCGGGGTCCTCACAAAGTTGGTATTAGAGCCATTCCGACCGTAGTAACCCAAGCTTGATCGTCTTTAGGATATTTTGGAAAACTTAATTTCAAAGTATCAAATGATTTATGAAAGCTTAAGCAAGTTCTCAGATTTTATTCCTTACCTATCTTAGCTTTCTTCTCTCATCTTGCTCTAAATTGAGTTTTAAAGAGTGTTTTCCCTTTCCTTCTCTCAAAATATAGTCATTATCGTTTAAATTGGGTTTTGGGAACCATTGAGTTTGGCAAATTGAAGTGTTAGCTGCCCTCCACTAGGTTTTGAAGCTTCTGAAGTTGAAGATATCGACTAGGAGGCTTGGATGCAAAATCTGGACAGCGATCATTCAATTTCCGGACAGCAAGCTCCATGGTTCTAAATAGAATAGAAAATGAGAGGTTAATCAATTAAAACTTGTGGGAACAAAAGGGTAAGATGTGATACTAGTTGGCTAAGTATCTAACACCTAATTCGCTGAGTTAACCTTGCTTTTGAGTAGTGTTAGACTTGTTGTAGTGTGCTGAAATTTTTATCTTCTCACACTATTACTCGTTCATTCAATATGGGTTAATGGTATTGAGAAGTTGAGCTTGGTTTGGAGTTTCCTTGCTGCTTTGGAGCTTCTTTGGAAACATTTAAAGTGTGTTTACTTGCTGTTTTGGCTTTCGGTTAGGGTGGTATCTCATTTCCCTAATCGTTAGCTTTTCGCTTTCATCAACTTCTAGTATTAGTGTTTTGGTTTCTGACCTAAGTTTCTTGAAGCAGGATGGCTGGAGGTACTCGCAATGCCGTGGTCGCGACTTGTTTGGATGAGGAGCTCCGCCTCCTCCGACCATGGCCGAGGTCCTTCTTCGATCGAGCGCAACCGCTCAGAGGACGGGAGGGTCTCGCTGGATGTTATTGCGCGCAACACCTCGCCCTTGCCGAGCCTCGTGATCCGGTAGGGGCGGACATCGATCGTGGGGTTTGGCTGAGTTTCTTCGCACTCGGCCCCACGTTCTCCGTGTCCGAGGACCCATTGGACGCGGATGACCGGCTGCGTCGGGTTGAGCGTAAGCTCGACGTTGCTCGTGTGCCGACCAGACAAGGCACTCTTTGCCTCCCATCAACCGCAGGGGGCGCTCTCCGGTGGGAGAACTTTGGCCATGCAGCACCGCCGCCACACTGTCTCTTGGGATGAGTTTCGACGGCGTCCGTCGAGCTCACATCCCCGCCGGCTTGATGAAGTCAAGAAGAAGGAGTTTC